>MQUG01003475.1:0-89250 GCA_007213375.1 Steinernema feltiae
TTGTCTTTATTCTCGAAGATTCGGTCCGAAAGAGCATCGCCTAAATACAATCTTGATCCTTACCCATGGTGATGATGTGAAGGATGCGTTGACGGATGGAGTGGAAGAAGCAGGCGGCTAGGATGACACGCGGACGTCTGAAATGCTGAAACGATTACTTGAGTTGCCTCCATAATTGCGATGAGCGCGGATTCTGAGTCAGACAATGCTTTTTGCACTTGCGATGAGAGCATAATGGCTCAGAAAAGGCCAAAACAATAATCGACGCGATTAAATAGACGCTGAAGAGTGGAGCGGAGCTCTGGAAGCGCTTCGTGGAGAACGTCGTTTGGGTTGAACGATTGAGGTCCACAGAACGAGTGCACCGCGATTCTTTGTTTTCTCTTCTTTTTTTCTGTGCGAATTGATCAAAAACAATGGAATTTGATGAGCGGAGCACAAACATCCGCCGCTGGTCTTGCAAAAACGTTTCTGCTAATGAAATCACCTTCAGTCTACTCACTGACTCACTTATGTCGGATGCTTGAGTATGAAACGAGCTATTGATTATCATCTGCAAAACAAACTCGCGACGGTGGGCGCGGATTTCCTGAACTGAATTTCCATTGTTGCGCCTCAAATCGCGCGTTTTCAGGATGCGACGTGTCTTTCGAAGAGTATTCGGAGCGCTTCAGTGAACTTGCGCTTGAATTCGTCGTGCTGAGCGTCTTTTCGAGGAAGATTGCACTTGAAAGGACATCGTCTTTCTCGGAAATCTGGATTTCCGACCAAATCGTCTGCGCGCCCACTCGAACGATTAAATTGAGTAGAACGTTCGACTCCATTATACAATGGAAACGGTTGAATGCGGCTCTACAACTCCCACCAGATGCTGCAGCCAAATGAATCAAGCACGCAACATCCTCAAATATCTGCGCGGCGCCTAACGCGACAAACGCCGCTTGTGAGCGGCAGAAGATTCGCTGCATCGCATAGACTCATCGCTGTTCAGCAGCAGCGAGACTTCTTTCTTTGAACACAAAAGAACCTCCGTTTCAATTGTTCACTTTTCATTTAATTCAATTCCGCGAATGCGATAACGCTGTTACATTCAAGTCTGCTCGCCTTTATTACTCGACGAAAGTCAAAGAACGCAGAAACCAAACCGCCGCATGCTCTGTGCACGGAGTGTGGAGTGAGAGAATACAGAAGGGAAGAGATGCTCCGCTGCGCGAATGAGCGTTGCCGACAGCGTAGATGACGCGTCTGTAGAAGACGTATGAACGAATCCACCACACCCACCAATGAACACCCAGAATCACGTTGAATCACGCATTTCACCGGTTTTGCGCGTTGAACACCACCGATTGACATTTCTTAAGTTTTTAATGCGCCAATTTCTCGGTGACGTATCTAGACGGCTGGATTGCTCACGCAATACAGTATGCTAATGGGAATCCGATGCAATTCGATGTGATCACTGGAAAGCTGTAATGCAAGAGGGAAACCATCTTGTTTGTGTTAAAATCCCTCGTATTCTTCTGTCTTAGAGAACGCGAGATGATCTGAATATTTCAATTCAAAGACAACTTCACTGTTTAGCTTCACTGATTCACCGCTGAAAGGATGCGAATGTTCGCTCTGCAGTGATGATCATGAGTGATGAGTGATGACCGTCATGATTTATCTTTGTCTCCTCGTTTCACACCTCTCGTAATCCTAATTATTCCTTTGAAGAACGAAACGCGACTGGTTTCACCACGTAGACTGCCGCCGCATTGGCATAATCCGCTTGATTGCGCGCACAACGAGTGCCGATAGTCTTGGAACGCGATGAGAGTGCAGACTGAAGCGACGAAGAATCGGACCTAAAAGAGATGTGCACTTGCAGCTGCACTCAACTAGCAAATACGGTCGTGACAGGCGAGTGAATGTATCTGGCGCCATGCAGCCCGTGTGGAAGTTGGGTCCGTTGAGGAAGCCGTGGATTCGGCGATGATGCAGAAGCTACGCGCTGAACGGCACGCACTTTAACGACGCTGCAAGAAGGCAACTCACGGAGTCCTAAAGCAAGGAAAATGTTGGGCGGAGTGCAGTAGATCAGCACCGAGAGCAGTGACTGCGACGCTTCCCCACAATCGACGTTGCTGATCTACTGCACTCCGCCCAACATTTTCTTGCTTTAGGACTCCGTGAGTTGCCTTCTTGCAGCGTCGTTAAAGTGCGTGCCGTTCAGCGCGTAGCTTCTGCATCATCGCCGAATCCACCGGTTCCTCAACGGACCCAACTCCACACGGGCTGCATGGCCGCCAGATACATTCACTCGCCTGTCACGACCGTAATTTGCTAGTTGAGTGCAGCTGCAAGTGCACATCTCTTTTAGGTCCGATTCTTCGTCGCTTCAGTCTGCACTCTCATCGCGTCCAAGACTATCGGCAACTCGTTGTGCGCGCAATCAAGCGGATTATGCCAATGCCGGCGGCAGTCTACGTGGTGAAACCAGTCGCGTTTTCCGTTCTTCAAAAGGAATAATTAGGATTACGAGAGTGTGAAACGAGGAGACAAAAATAAATCATGACGGTCATCACTCATCACTCATGATCATCACTGCAGAGCGAACATTCGCATCCTTTCAGCGGTGAATCAGTGAAGCTAAACAGTGAAGTTGTCTTTGAATTGAAATATCTCAGATCATCTCGCCGTTCTCTAAGACAGAAGAATACGAGGGATTTTAACACAAACAAGATGGTTTCCCTCTTGCATTACAGCTTTCCAGTGATCACATCGAATTGCATCGGATTCCCATTAGCATACTGTATTGCGTGAGCAATCCAGCCGTCTAGATACGTCACCGAGAAATTGGCGCATTAAAAACTTAAGAAATGTCAATCGGTGGTGTTCAACGCGCAAAAACCCGGTGAAATGCGTGATTCAACGTGATTCTGGGTGTTCATTGGTGGGTGTGGTAGATTCGTTCATACGTCTTCTACAGACGCGTCATCTACGCTGTCGGCAACGCTCATTCGCAGCGGAGCATCTCTTCCCCTTCTGTATTCTCTCACTCCCACACTCCGTGCACAGAGCATGCGGCGGTTTGGTTTCTGCGTTCTTTGACTTTCGTCGAGTAATAAAGGCGAGCAGACTTGAATGTAACAGCGTTATCGCAATTCGCGGAATTGAATTAAAATGAAAAGTGAACAATTGAAACGGAGGTTCTTTTGTGTTCAAAGAAAGAAGTCTCGCTGCTGCTGAACAGCGATGAGTCTATGCGATGCAGCGAATCTTCTGCCGCTCACAAGCGGCGTTTGTCGCGTTAGGCGCCGCGCAGATATTTGAGGATGTTGCGTGCTTGATTCATTTGGCTGCAGCATCTGGTGGGAGTTGTAGAGCCGCATTCAACCGTTTCCATTGTATAATGTGAGTCGAACGTTCTACTCAATTTAATCGTTCGAGTGGGCGCGCAGACCGATTTGGTCGGAAATCCAGATTTCCGAGAAAGACGATGTCCTTTCAAGTGCAATCTTCCTCGAAAAGACGCTCAGCACGACGAATTCAAGCGCAAGTTCACTGAAGCGCTCCGAATACTCTTCGAAAGACACGTCGCATCCTGAAAACGCGCGATTTGAGGCGCAACAATGGAAATTCAGTTCAGGAAATCCGCGCCCACCGTCGCGAGTTTGTTTTGCAGATGATAATCAATAGCTCGTTTCATACTCTGACCATAAGTGAGTCAGTGAGTAGACTGAAGGTGATTTCATTAGCAGAAACGTTTTTGCAAGACCAGCGGCGGATGTTTGTGCTCCGCTCATCAAATTCCCATTGTTTTTGATCAATTCGCACAGAAAAAAGAAGAGAAAACAAAGAATCGCGGTGCACTCGTTCTGTGGACCTCAATCGTTCAACCCAAACGACGTTCTCCACGAAGCGCTTCCAGAGCTCCCGCTCCAACTCTTCAGCGTCTATTTAATCGCGTCGATTATTGTTTTGGCCTTTTCTGAGCCATTATGCTCTCATCGCAAGTGCAAAAAGCATCGCCTGACTCAGAATCCGCGCTCATCGCAATTATGGAGGCAACTCAAGTAATCGTTTCAGCATTTCAGACGTCCGCGTGTCATCCTAGCCGCCTGCTTCTTCCACTCCATCCGTCAACGCATCCTTCCACATCATCACCATGGGTAAGGATCAAGATTGTATTTAGGCGATGCTCTTTCGGACCGAATCTTCCGAGAATAAAGACCGCAAACTCATCGGATTGAAACGTTTTAATGACGAAATCGCAGATCAGAGACTCGGCGGCGAAGTCACCCTCCCGTGACTTTTGTGTTCAATCAGACGTCGTCTTCCGGTCGCGTGTGGTCTTGCTGGAGCATGAAATCATGAGTCATTAGCGCTCGGAACTCGCCGCTGAAAATAGCCTCTTAGCGGAGAACTTGCAAGTGCAACCCACGTCGCTATCCAAAATCAAATGATTAAGATTTTATTGGAAGGTGGCGGGGGACGAGAAGCACGGAATCCACTTTCAATCTTGTTATTTTTGCAACGTGCGAGGTTTATTGGAATCGAGGTTTATTGGAATGCATGTGGAAATGGACTCCGAGCAGCCAATCAGGCACAAAACGCTGCGAGACCGGCGATTGTACGCAGCAATCACTTCCTCGTGCCCAATTTAGAAACAAAAAGTAGTTTGATCACTCATTTCCCCGATTTGAATTCACCATCGAGCTGTTCAGGCTCTCCTGTGCTCTAGTGACGTAGCACTCCGCTGCGCAGTTTGCTCACTACGGTCGATTGAGTGAAACGCGAAGAAATTCTCATTTTCTCCAAATTGAACTCCGAAATGGAGTCAAAAAATGGAATTTTTGGTTGAAATTACAATTTTGTGGCTGCGTGACTGTCATAGGCGTAGAAGTAGATGCTCTCGGCTACCGTATCCCGGCATTCGTTCTCCTCGTCCTTTTGTCTTGTCATCGGCGCTCGGTCATACACGGACACAGCATTTTGTAGGCTTAGTAATAACCAAATGTGCTTTCCTAGCGCTCATTCCTTCTCTCGACTACGTTTAGTTTTTAATCCTCCATCAAAAGTCCTTCGAGAAGACAAATGAAAAGAGATTTAAAAATTCATTTTGAGCGAAAGTGCGAACGAAAGCCAGATTTACTTTCAAAGTCCGCTCAAAGGGAAACAAGGCGAGTCAGAGAAGCTTTGTTCTATCCACTTTTTGGATCCGGGTTTTCAAAAATGGGTTTGGCGATGTTCGCGCTAGCGCACCCGCTCTCGCTTGGTCAAGAAGTCCATCCCTTCAGGTCTTTACAAGACTTTTCCGCGCATTTCTGTTTTGTAATTGAATTTCTCAGTTTCAAAGATCCACTTTCCGCACAGAAAACGCGTCTAAAAGTGCAAATTTTTGTGTTTTCTTAGCTTTTCGGAAATGTTTACTTCAACTTCTTCACATAGCGGGTGGGAAAATTCAAAAAATCAGATTTTTCCTCAAAGTACGTTTCGTTTTCGTTTGTTGGACGAGAAATTCGCAATCCGCAATCCGCGTGCCGCATCTACGCTTCAACCCCTCGTTTCCGTATAAACGCTCGCTTTGTCCCCTCAATCGACGTCTCTTCCTCTAATAAGCCTCCCGAACTCACGCATTCTCCCCTCTTTACATTCATTATCTCTACGTGAGCCAATGACACTCAGTCGGACCCACCGCATTTGCCGGCGTCGACACTCGCCGTTAGTCACCTGCTCCTCTGTTGTCGTCGTCGACCAAATTGTCGTCGACTACGGTCGCTTTGTTTCTCTCGCCGGCGCTTCACGCGTTTTTCTCAATTCGCGTGTCGCCCGAAACGGCGCCGCTCGTAGACTTCGGATTGCGTGATCCGAGGGCATAAGAAGACTGGAGCTCCTCAGAAACGCGTTATTCCAGGTAACATCGTCTCCATGTCCGCCGAACAGCAAGACGTCATCCCGATGTCGATCTTCATGCCCGCGAGCTTCGGCATCGAGAGCACGCATACGGTAGTCAACATCGTCATCCTCGTCATGTCGCTCTTCTTCGTCAAGCCGACCCTCTGCCGCACCTACGCGATCAACCTCTCCATCCCCAGCGTCATCTACACCAGCTTCGTCTCTGTCATGGACTTCTCGCATCTCACGGGCGTGGGGCGAGACATCTACTTCGTTGGCCCTCAGTAAGTCTCGCGTTACCGTAATCCAGCGATAGCATGTTCTGCAGTCCTCTCTACAACAAGACCAACTGGGTCAACTTCTCGCAGGCGTTTCTCCTCCGCTACACGGCCAATTCCTACCGCGTCTTCGCCACTCTGATGGTCCTCCTCACCTACATCTCCTACAGCTACCCGTTCCTCTACGCGAAGCTGATCAACAAGTCGTAGGCCGAGGGTTATCGGCCGCGCTAAAGCTCGATTTCAGCAACACCAAGTACATCTTCCTCGGGGGTCACTGCATCGTCGCAATCTCCGTCGGCTTCACTCTCCCCGGCTCGATCAAGGACAACTTCGTCAACAGAAGCCTCACCTCCTCCATCAAGAACTTCCAATCCTACTTTCTCTACTGCGAGAAGCTCTTCGGATTCGTCGTCTTTGCGCTCATGATCGTTCTCTACTGTTTGGTAAGGCAATGCGTCCGCTGTTCGACTCAAAGCGGCGCTTTCAGTCCATCCACAAGATCATCCAGTTCTCGAAGAAGCAGAAGACGATCTCCAGCATCAATCGGCGGAGTCAACTCCTCTCCGTGCTCGTCTACTGCACCCCTCCGAACATTTTCCTGCTTTTGGCGATTCGTAAGTTCGGAGCTGACGCTCTCTGTCATCAGGATGCTTTCCAGCTCGCAATTTCTGCATCGTAACGCAAAGCATGGAGCTGATCACCGACCCGACCTTCAAAAACGTGTGCACCGTCGCGCGTGTTTTCCACAACCCTCTGACCACGGTAATCAGCGCTAAGTGGCTGACGTGCGCTTCTAAGAAGTCGATTTAGATTCGATTGTTTGTCGCTTCCATCTGCACTCTCATCGCATTCAACGATTACCGCCGAATCATAGTGGCGATGTTTAAGCGATGCAAATTCGCTCCGGTCGGGACTACGGTAGTCCCTCTGAGCAATGTAAGGACCACGTCGGGAACGTGACTTCCGCAAATTCGGTACATTCATCCTCTCCGATAGCGACATTCCTACAGTAACCCGGGCACAAAGCAAGCTGATGTTTTCCATTTCAGATCAACTCATCGTCGTCCAAATCGCGATCGTATGCCCGCTACTAACAAGCAGACGACGCTACAGTAACCCAACTACATCCATTTCAATCGAGTTTATCGTAATCTTATTGTTTCGTTGCGAGTTCTGCAAACCGTAATCTATTGTAGCATAGTTGATGTGGCGTTCCCGCCGTCATTCGTTTTTGATTAAAGAATTGAACTCTGTGAACCTCAACTTTTTGCGTTGGAGTCATTCGCTCCAGGACCATACCTTTTTGTGCTACTTGCATGACGATTTCCAATTATTTCACACAATTTTTCGGTGGTTCTTGAACGCTTCAAGTTCGAGAACGTTTTTCCAGTTAGTTTCCGACCGCTTAAAGTATGACAAATAGCGCCGTTTTTGCGAGAAAATGACGCTTTTCGTGGAATCCACTTTCCTGAAATGTGATTCGTGTTTGCCGCCTTTTTTGGCGGTCTCCAAACGAAACGATTCTGCCGCGCGTAGGAAGACGCAAAATCCTGACGACGTCGTGCGTCTGTTGTCGATTGTAGTTCGGTTTTGAGAAGTAAAGGCTGATCCGAAAAAGGACGCGATTGTAGGATGCTGCAACGATACAACTCGGTTTGTATGTGCGCAACGTCGGAGAAAAAAGATTGACCTCCGATTCGCTTCAAGACCAACGAAAAGGCCAATGCAGGCAGCTTTTAGCCGCAAATTGGGGTTTTTGCGGCTCTGTGATGTCAACGCCTTCTTCACAAAGTCGCGCTTGCGATCGCAGTCGATGCAGCTCGCGTTCTCGACAGTTTGGTTCTAAATCAAGAGGCGATCCGCGTCATCGGGTGTTTGAAACCGCGTTGCGTGACTGCTGCACCCTGAACGACCTAGATTGATGCAAGAAGACAGCTTTTTCTACTGCAACTGGCAGCCTCCATCGCGTGCGCAGCTCGATGAAAGCCAACGCGAAACCAACTGCCGCTCCGACTAAACCGTTTGGTGTTTCCAGAGGTCGACATGCTGACCGCGATTCCCCAGAACGTCATGGTTCCACTCAACTTCACCCTGGAGGTCATGAACACCACAAGCAACATCGTGATCATCGTCCTGTCGATTCTCTACGTGAAACCGAATCTCTGCCGCACGTACGCGCTGAATCACACGATTCCGAGCGTCGTGCACTCGGTCTACACGATGGTGCTCGACTTCACCGACCTCACCGGCTACGGAAGAGAGGTTTTCTTCAAAAGTGCAAAGTGAGAGACGCGTTCAGGAGGTGAAGACGCCGCGATCGCGTTTAGGTCCTTTTCCCTCGACAAGAAGACGTGGACCTCTTACATCGAGGCGACTTTGACGCGATTCAACGCTAACTCCTACCGCGTCTTCGCCACACTGATGGTCCTCCTCACCTACATCTCCTACACGCATCCCTTCTTCTACTCGAAGCTGATCAACAAGTACTCCCCATGCCGTAATCGAGTGCTGAAAACTCTTTCCAGGAACCTCATCTTCATATTCATCGGCGGCTACGTTCTCGTCTTCTTCTCAGTCGGCCTCGTCCTCCCAAAATCCACGATTTCCTTCTTCTTCGAGCAGAGCGAGATGATCACCTCCATCGACTTCGCCACCTTCATCTTCTACGGCGAGAAGTTCTTCGGTTTGATCTTCCTAGTCGCCATGATCGTCCTCTACGGCCTCGTAGGTCTCACCATCTCTCACGTCTACAGTATTCCCTCCTAGTCGATCTACAAGATCGTGCAATTCTCGAAAAAGGCGCAGAGTTCGTCGGCGAGCGGAAAACGCCGAAGTCAACTCGTCTCTGTGTTGGTATACTGCACTCCGCCAAACATTTTCCTCATCTTGGCGATGCGTAGGTCGAACGCGTTTTTGGAAGCTGCAAAATGCGTTTTCAGCGCGAAACTTCTGCATCATCACGCAGAACACAAAGTTGATCACCGGCGCCGCGTTCACCGAAATGTGCGACATTTCCCGGTTGCTCTACTCGCCTTCGCTTACGGTAGGAGTGCGAGAAATTGCGCTGCGATTCAAGTGGCTTTTAGATTCGGTTTCTGTGCTCCTCCGTATGCACTCTGATCGCCTTCAGCGACTACCGAAAGATCGTGGTTCGCGGGTTCCAGCAACTGATAACGGGAGAGGTGCCCTCTACGACCACCGTTTCAGTCGTTTCGTTGAATTCGCCGCAAACTCAGAACACCAGCCTGAGAAAGACGAGCACCGTGGGTGTCGCGCGCACATGACCAGCATGTTACAACACAGTTTTATACGTAAAATGGGATTATATTACAATTATCACAATATCGAAATCTACTTTGCTACACGGTGACATACTTAAAATAAATTGTTTAAGCTTGGGGGTTGGCGAACTTCTCTCCGGCGTAGATGGCGTCGGCGCCGAGTTCTTCTTCGATGCGGAGAATCTGGTTGTATTTGGCGAGACGCTCCGATCGGCAAGGAGCTCCGGTTTTGATCTGAACGCAGAGAAATCAGGCACTGAACGTCAATAAGCGAGGTTACCTGTCCGGTAGCGAGACCAACAACGAGATCAGCGATGAAAGTGTCTTCGGTTTCACCCGAGCGGTGAGAGACCATCACGCCCCATCCATTGGCGCGAGAAAGCTTGGCGGCTTCGATGGATTCGGTGACCGAGCCGATCTGGTTGACCTTGAGAAGAAGACAGTTGCACGACTTCTTTTCGATCGCCATCTGGATGCGCTTGGGGTTCGTCACGGTGAGATCGTCACCAACGAGCTGGATGGAGGAGGCCGCCTTAAGCTTGGTCCAGTTCTCCCAGTCGTCCTGGTCGAAGGCGTCTTCAATAGAGACGACGGGGTAGTCCTTGATGAAGGACTGGTACAGCTCGCTCAGCTGGTCGCCGGTGATCCACTTGGAGGGGTCAGAGTTGGGGTTTTTGAAGTCCAAGTCGTACTTCTTCTCGTTCTCCTTGTAGAACTCGCTAGCGGCAACGTCCATGGCGATGGACACCTTTCCGGTGTAGCCGGCAAGTCCGATCGCTGTGTTGAGAAGGTCCAAACCCTCCTTGTTGTCTTGGATGTTGGGGGCAAATCCTCCCTCGTCACCGACGGCGGTGGCGTCCAAACCGTAGCGCTTCTTGATCTCGGTCTTCAGGTGGTGGTAGATCTCAGATCCCATGCGCATGGCTTCGCGGAAGCTCTTGGCTCCGACGGGGAGGATCATGAACTCCTGCATGGCAAGCTTGTTGCCGGCATGCGAACCTCCGTTGATGACGTTGAAGGCAGGGACGGGGAGAATAACTTGCTTGATTCCAGCCAAATCGGCGAGATGCTTGTAGAGCGGCACTCCTTTGTGTACGGCTCCGGCCTTGGCAACGGCCAAGGAAACTCCGAGAATCGCATTCGCGCCCAAGCTCGCTGAAACCAACAAATCAATATTCTTGCTGCTGCCACCAAGTGCCTACACTTGTTCTCAGTTCCATCGAGGTCGATCATGAACTTGTCGATGGCGGCCTGGTCGGTCACATCAAAGTTCTTGGCGATGAGTGCGGGGGCGATCTTCTCGATGATGTTGGCAACGGCCTTCTCGACTCCCTTTCCGTGGTGGATGGTCTTGTCCTGGTCACGGAGCTCCAAAGCCTCGTGGATGCCAGTCGAGGCTCCGCTAGGCACGGCGGCGCGGAAAATACCTACAAACAGCGGTTGTTGACACCAATGCACTAAAAATATTCTGGTTGTTACCTTTCTCGGTGTTCAGGTCGACTTCGACGGTGGGATTTCCACGAGAATCGTAGATTTGACGGGCATGGATGCGAGTGATGGGCATGATTCGTTCCTGAAATGTGCAAAAATTCAAGTCCGGGGGAAGCAAATAAGAGAGGATGCGACGCCCTGCAACGTTGCATCAGCACGCGAAGAGAAATGGATATGAAATGGACAAAAATTGATTTGAGGAGAGAGAAAACACGAAGTGGGAGTGCCCCTCAGCGCGCACAGAGAACACCGAAGGATGCGAGAGCACGTTGCTCGCCGTTGCCTATCGCCGCCATCAATTGAAATCAATAAAAATGGAAAATACTCACAACGACAGATAACGATGCAGTTCGCCGCGCGTTTAAGGACAACGAGCAGCGAAAGCGACGCTTCCGCCTCAATGTGATTGCAGCAAACAGGTGCGAGGAAGCGAGCGAGGCGTTCTGCAGTGCCGTCGGGCGACGTGCCATTGGTGAAGAAACGAGCGAGCGAGCGCTAGCACAAGCGCCCGCGAGTTGCGGCGGCGCCGAGCGAGTGGCGAGCGGAGGTTTTCGTGACTGGTTGCCGACGACTTTGCATCGCGATGTTCGAGAAGCGGGGAGAAGGGAAATCGGGAGAGCGAAAGTCACGTACGAAGTGCTGTTTGCAAATAGGGAGCCGCTTCACACTCGCCAACTCAAAGCGACTTTGATTTTTGAACGCACGGGTAACCAGCATGAAGCAGATTACTGGGAAAGACAAATAAGCGTTCGAAGATCGTTCGTGCAATGCAATAAGCACGCAGATTCAGCGAATCGGGCACACGGTTACTATTAATGCACCAGAGTCCGAGGTAATAAAAGGAATCTGAGGTGGCATGAGAGAGCGAACCACTTCTGATCACTCGCTATCTGTTTTCATAGTGATTGCAAGAGAAGGAAACGACCGAGGGCAAAGTTCGCGGTTGCTTTTTGAACGCAAAGGTCAGAGAACCTGTTCAACGTTGCTCGGGGGTAAACAACTCTCGACATGCCGATTATCGCGGTTTTCAGGTGCTCCCCAGATGGCAATTAAATAGAAGTAGGTTGATCTTTTGACCTCAAAGGTTGCAAACGTTTATTGCACGACTTAAATACATGAAAATGTGAATGGGAGAGAGAGGCCAGGCAACGCAGGGTGGGTCTATCACTTCATTGGCGCCAGGGATGGGCGGAAAGAAAAACCAGAGTTCAGTTTTCGCAAAACGAAACACGCAAATACAGAGAACTCGTAATCAAAACAACAATGTGCTACAAAACATGCACGCGTCTCACATGAGAGCGCTAAAAAGAAGTAGATTTTGAAGACGAATTGACAATTAAAACCGCGTTCGGATGCCAGTGACGCTCAATCCGGACACCGAAAACAATCCTTCATATTCTGTTGAGGATTTTAAGATCAATTCGCACAAGTAGAGACAACTTGACCACAGAATCGTAAGGGAAATGGCGAAGAAGAAAAGTTCTCAAAACAGGCGGTTTCATTATCTCATGTGACGCGCTTCCGCCTTCGTGTCGATCACTCGTAAACGTGAATGAGTCAGGAGTCAGTCGCAGCGGTTCATCTGACAGAAATTGAATCTGAACTTTTCACTCCTTTTCCGTTTTCTGACGACGCAAATGCAAAAACACCGAAATTCCGCCCTTCCCTGACTGGGGTAGATTAGTTGGCAGATGGAAAATCCACACCATCGCCTTGTTCGAACTCGGCAACAGTCATTACCACATGAATGCATAAACGCATATCTTTCACTGACAATTTCCACATTCGCAGGGAGACAAAGCGGCATCGATGGCGTTGAGGAGTTTGGAGAACATGCTGCTCGTACCAGGTTGTCTTCGTTTCTTCTGCGTCATTCTGTGGATTCTCTTCGCCAGCACCACAGTGGATTTACTTTGTTTGTCACTGGACACGACTCGTGTCCAACTGATGGAGAAATTTCTCGATCACCACTGAACAAAATGTATCAGGAACGAATGTGGTCTCAAGGCGAAAAATTGAAGAGGAAATTCGTTTGCATTTTGCAGTGCAGGGAACTCGATTTTCGGAAATTGAAATAATGTCAAGTTGTATTTGGCTTCGTGTTTGCAAATCGGTTATAATGTCGGTTAAATAAATATCAGTTTTCAGTTCTGGAACCAGTGGACATCGAGATGTCCGAAATGTCCGATTCCGATGTGAAGGCGCTTCGTCAGAAATGGGCCAGGAAGGCGAAAGAGAACTACCAAGCGATGACTCCGGAGCAGCGGGCGCAGTGGAATCTCAACAAGAGATTGCGCCAATATAAAGAGCTCAAAGACGAGGATCCGGAGCATGCCGACGAATTGATCGAGAGGGAACGCGCTGTAAAGAGCTTCAGGGAGCGCCAGCGGTACTTTGTTTTAATTTCCATTTCATTCATCAACGAATTCATTTTAGTTATAATGCGCTGAGCGAAGAGAAAAAGAAAGCTCACAACCAGAAACGATGTGAGCGTCACCGACTCAAGCGCGCTCAAGAATTGCAGTTGCTCAATAAGACGGTAGCTCAAAGCTCCGCTCAGGATTTTGAAGAGTTCGAGAAGCTTATTGACCGTCGTGCAAAGAAAGCTGCTTACAATAGGAAGAGGTACCATACGATGAATCCAATAGAGCGCAAAGCGATGAACAAGCGGAAGACTGAATTGAAAAAGTTTGCTGTCAGCGCCTTTAGCAAATTTGACTTTTAACTTGCTGTTTTAGGGAGAAGGCCAACAAGGTTACCATCGTATTGATTGACTCAGACGGTGACGAAAGCAATGATTTAAAGAATGCACCTGGAGATAGAGTTTTGGAAAAACCTAGCGCCTCAACGGAAATCATTGTTATCAATTGAAGCGGATTTATGATTTTGAATTAATTTGTTGTTGTCATCGTTCATAATTTCACAATACATTTTTTAACTGAGATCTAGAGATATTTAGGCGTATTAGAGACGAGGATATTAGAAACTTATATCCTAACCGCACACACCTCAAATTTCAACAAAACCGTTTTATTAAACTAGAAACAATGAACATCAGCATTTTAACAAACAAGCGATTCTATCTCAGATCACTATTCCTTCTTGGTAATGTTCTTATTTCCTTTCTTCGCAAAACGGAGATTACGGAGGAATTTCTGGTCGACACCCTTCATTGACATAAATCGCTGCTTGCTGGGGCGCTTGATACCATTACGGTGATCCTTGCGGTTCTGGTGGTGATGGGAAGTGTTCTTCGACTTGGCCATTGTAAGTGGTCACTCCTGCCTGAATGAAGCGTACGATTAATTTAAGATATCATCATTCAATCTAAAAAGCAAATGCGATTGCGAGTTGAACAAGAAATGCACAAGTGACAACACAAAAATCAACACGCAACAAAAATCTGAAATCGTCACTGATGCCAATAACTTCGTATTCAATCAGTTCAATCCAGTCCAGAAGATAGGATACCGCCGAACATCGCATGCAAACAATCGTGCAAGGACAACGTACTACAACCTTTAGTCCAGTCACGAAAAGTCACTAGTTCGGAGTGGGTAGAATGACTAAATTTACTGCAGCGCAAAGTCGTTATTTCTATTCCATTCTCAATTCTCTCGAATTTCGGGTTTTTCATGCGTGCATCTGGGATGTCCGGCGTACCGGCGTGCACCACCTTGGATGTTCTGGTCAATGTATCATGGAGCGCCCTTAATTAGCGGCATTAGCCCTAAACGATGGCGGACCACATAAGCTTCAATGCGTCGCTCTCAAGATAGCGGAGCTGTCCGTGATCATCGATTGCACCGCTTGAGTCAAAGGACAAAATTCGCATTAGCAAGAACTGCGAAAACGATCAAAATCACCGAAAATTGCTATGGGAACTGCTTTTGTGTCACTCTTTGAATCCTCCAATAAACACGAAAAGCAACAATTATGCAAGAACTCTGTACTGAAAAGCCGCAGGGCAGTCGTTCATCTTCTCCTGGCAGTTGATTCAGCAAATCCAACTCGCTTGTTGCTTTTGTCGAAAATCGTGTAAAATTTCTGAATGAAAACATCGCCAAGAATCCAATCCGGCTGAGGAGACGACATGTCCATCGCCATAAAGCCGGATAAGCAGGCGGTCTGCGCTCCGTCCGTTACAGTAATCAAGTAGTCGTTTGGCGTGAGGGTGAACTTCTCGTTTCCTAGGACAAAATCAATGTCAGGCAAGTTGCCGATGTCGTCACAGTTTACAACGTAATTGTCCTAAAACGATTGATTGCAATTGTAAGCTGTGAAAACGAGCGCTTACATCCTTGAGTTTGACAGCTCCTAGCAATTCATGAATTTGCCGGATTGAACGTGTTGGACCAGTGATGAGAGATGTTCCGGTGTCCACGATAGCGCTGACGCGTCCAGTAATCTTCTCTCCGTCCACCCTGACTTCCGCAAGAGCAATCCGCCAGTAGTCAGCAGTTGTGAGGGGGATCCAGGTGATTTCGCCCTGCAAATCTATATTTAACATCTGTTGAATTGTTTACTAACCTTAAAATGCGCCGGATCCGTCCCACACAGAGTCATCTCGCCTCCGTTCCCTCTGTTTGTGTCTCCACCCTCGAGATCGGTGTTGAGCCAGAAAGCAAACAGCTCATCGGAGCACTTTTCCTTGTCGGCGAAGATCTGATCGAGTGGAGTCGGGATGTTGTCAATCGAGATAGAGTCAAACGCCATTCCCAGGACGCCGTCATACGCGGAATCCTCGTCAGCATGCGCTGCACAGGCGAATCCTTGGGTCTCGTCAGTGCACCAATCGCCGTTTTCTCCAAAACAGACGACGTCAGTGACGACGACGTTAGTCTTCACAGACCCATCGAATCCTTCGTTCCGTACTGCAGCTTGAATGGAATGTTGTAGCTTCTGCAGGTTCGAGAGGCCGAACAGTCGAACTTTCCAGGAGTTTTCAAATCAAAGAAGTGAAAAAACGAGTTTGAGTCTGTGCAGGGGACCCAAAGGTTCGAGGATCCGGTGTCAAAGAGAACGGTGAAGGTTTGCGAAGGCGACCCGATCGTAATGCTTCCGTAGTACTGCGCATCGGAAAAATCAGAAAGAGGAACGCGGAATCCCGTTCGGGCTCTGGCAACGTATCGATGCCGGAGTCTCGACGCGATTGCGCTGAGATTGAATGCATGACGGTTATGTTGCGACACAGGCACTCTGAATTGTTGCGGGTAATACGATGTGAGCTTCAACTCACCTGATAAGAGCTTCGACAGTGGCACCGAACAGAAGAGCAGTGAATAGTAGCCTTGAGATCATGACAAAACACTGCAAGCAATAACCGAGCAGTGACAAGTTCGAAAATCTCTTGTCGTCTGTGCTCTCTCACACCACTGCTCGCACACAATCACCGCCGCTTAGGGTCATCACAACCAAATAGTATCAGCAGACTGTGATGAACGCATTGGAATTACCGGCTGACTCTCGCTGAGCCTGATAACTCTGCGGCTATTTCTGAGTCTCGACGAATCGAAATTTCGATTTTCGCGTGTTTTGGTGAACAAACGAGAAGCGAACGCTTCAATTAAAAACTATACAGGAAACACAAGCAATTACGGGTGCAATGACGAACAAGAATAGGTCACGAAGTCTGCTTATCGTCAATGATCTCGATTCTTGAAAAGCAGAGACAGGAACGAACTTGTTTTCTTCACTCTCGAGAGTAAATATTTGAAGAGCAAATATCACCCATTCATTCCAGTTGACGTGTGACATCATTTTTATTGGCTAGATGCACCCCTAACACCTGCATGATTACTCATTTCGATCACTCATCTTTTGAATCATCTCGATATAAATGCATTTTTGTTTATTTGGAAGAGATCCTTTCAACAGCAGCTTTCTAGAACGACCGTGACTAAAAGTCGTTGAATGGCAATTTTATGACCATCGGATGACAGTTGACAATTCGAATGAGTTGACCGAATCACGCGGGTTTGCTGGATCAGATTACACGCACTTTGCTGATCTTTGATGTCCCCGTTTCGAGTGCAATGTGATTAGCATAAAAGCAGTTAGACAGTTTCCACTCGAAAACCTTAAGAAGGTGCGTCCGCAGTACGAAGAAAATGCATAATTGGATCAAACCTAACGCAATCAAGCGTTTGAAAAACAAAAAAAAGGCTGAAAACAGCGGCGCGTTCCGTTTTCGAAACTCCTGTTGTCGAAAGAGGACTTTGCGTCATCTCGCGTGTAGACGCATCTTTGGTGCGTTGTTGTGACGCGAGCTTTCCGCAAATGACAATTTCTTCTTCCAGGTCTTCAGTTTACGAACCTCAACGTTGCTATCTCGTCGTCCAAGACCGCACAGGTCACGCGTTGCTGCTCCTCAATGGAGATCACAGAAGCAGGATACGAGAAGATCGCCGCAATCGTTTTCACTGCAAGTTCCGACTTGCATCCATCAGGTGCGCTAAATCAACGTTCAGATGTCCGCGACGGCCGTTGCCTTGAATGCACTCCTGATTCGCGCAATTCGGAAAACGAAAATCTTCGGAAAAGCCTTTGGAACGATTATGATGCTTCGGGCCGCGGTTGAAACGGTCTGTGCGGGAATATCGCTCGGATTCTTCTCTACTCTGATCTACTTGTAAGCGTACAACGCGTATGCGTTTGTTCATCTACCGTTTCAGCAAATATCCCGCGCCACGATGGGTTAACGTCGCGTTCAGCACGTTCTACATGTTCAACCTTTCCACCGCCTACGCGCTTCATTTCCTGATTTCAATCAACCGCTTGATTGCCGTCTACTTTCCGGTACAATACCGCTCCATCGTCGAAGTCAAAATGAAGGCTCCCGTGGTCATTTGCGGAGCGCTTCTCTTCGGGGCGCTGGCGACTTCGGTCACATTGTACTGTAGGGTTTGATCTTCTGTTCGAAAATCTACTCAAATGGTTTCAGCGCCATGTACAAACGTACGCTTCAGTCCGGTAATCTACGAGTTTATGCCAGTGGGCTGTGGCAGTGACGGCATCTCTGTCTACATCTTGGTGTTGATCGTAATTTGGGGCGTCTGCACAGCCTCCGCTCTAGCTTTGGATGTATGCACACTGGCCAAGGTGATCGCCCACTCCTGGAAGAATCGAGACGCTCAAAGCGAACGGACGAATCATGGGCGAAACGTTCGCTTCTTTCTGCAGACCTTTTCGGTGAACCTCATCGTGTTCGAGGGTGTTTGCGCCACTCAACTCTGGTCGCAGTCTTTTGTCAGCAATTGGAACAGATTCTTCATCTGCGAATTTCAAGTTCTGCTCGGCTTTGTGCTCAACGGGTGAGAAACACGCGTTTTGAAGTTGGTAGAGCTTCAGGTTGATTTAGGTTGATTCCGCTTGTGATGAACAAAGAAATCCGAAAATCGCTGCATCCGTTCTCAGCTGCGTCCTCAACCAGGATTATAGCAAGTTGATGCAGTAATCCAGATATTAACGCATGCATGCGGCAGAGCATCGTTAACACGCGTACTTTGTCGCGTCATTGATGTGAGAATTGAACGAAACGAACAAAATAATAATAAAATCCTGCATTGAGTTTGTGGAATCGACAGGTTTGTAAGCGGCAGACACTTCGATTCTTGACGACACGCTTCCTTGGCGCATTTTTGGCTTTTGGGAAGAGGTATTCAAGCCATTGAGTGGTGAACATGCGCTGCTCAACTCAAAAGTAAATACAACAGGATCTGCAAAGCAAATGTCAGTGACGCTCACAAGCTGACGCGATTAATCGCTTTTGTCGCCATGTGTCCGTGCTAGAGTTGCATAAATCAGCTGAATTCGCTGCAATAAATTCAATTGCTGACGGTGCTAGCGGTAAAAGTTAGTTCAAGTCATGGGGCGATTTGAATTGTGAGTTCACGTCGATCGGAATCCGTTTTCTCTGAAAATTTGCTTCCGCTTTTATAGCTTATCAAGTTAACGCGCACAATTCAGCGTTTTTTGAATTCATTCATTAGCATTCTGCAAGCTGTGTGCTTGTGCTCGTTCTGCAACGGGCGGATAGAGAAGATGGAAACTGTTTTCGAGGAGCTTTTTGAGGAGATTCGAACGAAGTGCGAAGTTTCTGATCGTAAAACCGCAAAATTCAATTGTCGATTAACCTTTTGTAGTTACTGTGAATTGAATTGCAAATTGCAAAAAGAATTCAATTAATCAGAGTGGCGGAAGTCGCACGAGTCCGCTCACAATCAGCTTCCTGAGTGCTCCCGTTCTGACCTTTTTGGATCTGCTGTTTTGCCTCAAATGAGTTTTTTTTACATAGAAATGTCAGTAAACGAAAGCGACAGTTCGTATTACACTGCAGAAGACTTTATTTGTTGCCCTGATGTAAATGTGGAAACGAGTGGCGATCCAGGAACTGGCTTGGATTTTTCTATGGCAGAAATCGCGACTTCAGAGGTCCAGGAGCTCCCTAGCGATGTTGCTGTAGCATCAATTGTTTCAACTGTAAGTGGCTTCTTTCAAAGCTGAGCAGTTGGAGCTGACCCAATCTTTCAATTTCAGATGTCAATCTTCGCCATTCTCCTGAACATCATCTTGGTCTACGGAATCATCAAAACGCGAGTTTTCGACAAATGTTTCGGAACGATGATGGTGACACGATGCGCTGTGGAGAGCGTCGCAGCGCTGATCGCAGTTGGATTCTTCGCTCCCTACATTTACTTGTATGTTGCAGACTTGAAATTATCGATTTCAGCATTTTCTATTTAGCAACTACGAGATTTCAACAGCTGCAAATGCCGCCATCACCATGCTCTACGTCTTCAGTCTCACGAACTCTTACTCTCTTCACCTCTGCGTTGCCCTAAATCGCGTTTTTGCCATCTGCTTCCCTTTCCGCTACAGTCGGATGTTTCAGCGAAGGAGAAGTCTTGCAGCGGTCGTCGTCTCCATTCTTACTCTTGGGATGCTCCTCACTTCCATCGTGTTCTATGGTAAAGGAAGGGCACTGCAGCAACCGAAAACCGTGCTGCTTTCAGATCCATGTTCGCATTTCGTCTTCTCCCGCTTCATGTACGACATCATCCCAGCCGGCTGCCCGGATTCCAAAGCTTCCAAAGTAAATCACGCGGTCGTCATCACCTGGGCCGTTGTCACCTTCTCCGCTCTGGTAGTCGACCTCCTGTCGCTGTGTCGCATTGTTCTGCACACTCTGAAACTGAACAGACTTGTCTTCCACGAGTCGGCAGCGCAATCGTGGCGTCGAAACATTCGAATCTTCCTTCAGACCTTCTTTCTCAACGTCGTCGTCTGCGCCGGCGTCATCGCCGTCCAAGTTCTTTCCGAGAAATTCGAGTCAAACGAATTGCGATTCTACTTCGCCCTCTTTCAAGTCCTTCTGGGTTTCGTGTTCAACGGGTGACGCGCTGATTCCAATTTCTGTCGATGTCTCCTTTAGGCTAACACCGATTGTAGTCAACAACGAGTTGCGAACGCCGTGGAAACGATCTTCCAGCAGGATTGCAGCCTTAGATTGACCGTAGCCCAGTTTTATTTACAATAAAGAAGCACAGAACGAGTGACGCCAAGAGGCACTGAGGTTTAGAGCTTCTTGCAGCATTGCTCCCTGAAGAGACGATTCGATCTGCAGTGCTCGGAGCCGAACGAGGTGAATCCTTCCTTGCAGGCAACAGGCGTGTTCTTCTCAAAGTAGCACTTGGTGAAGTAGCACTCGTGTCCGGGTTGATCCGGAAGGACGTGGCCAGCAGGACCAGCAGGGACGGCTGAAGCCGAGCTGAAGAGAAGGACGAAAAGAGAGTAGAGGGCAAAGTATGGCGACATGGTTGGTGTGGCTGGACATTTCGCTCTCTTTCTCGTTGTTTTATACGCGAAAAACCGTCCGATGACCCTGACATTCGATGTAAACAAACCGGTTCCTTCGTGCGATGATGTGCACTGATGTGAGTGAGTGAGTCATCCTTCGGGAAACAGAGAAGAAGATCATCCAATCGCTTGTTTACAGCTCGGCGAGTGTTTAGAGATCAGATTTGATTTGACGTGAACGGTAGCAGAGTGAGCCTCATATGTTCAGATTCAAATGTAACGACAAAATGTCGGGTTTCCATTCTGAAAACGGCGCAATCATTGTCATCTGCTGCGAAAGAAGTTTGATTTGTTCGTCCAACTATCAGCGGAATTCCGACATGACTGAATTCATTCTGGAATTACTCAAACAGGACCAATTCAACACGATAGGGCTATACTGATGTTGCGATAGCTGGCTGAGCGCAGTCGTCTGCCGTGGAATTCAGACAAGGTGATCGGGTAAGCGCCTCCTCGATTTATTTGATTTAAGCTTCGATTTAAGCGCCAAATGATTTAAAGAATACGGTAGAGAAACGCGTAAAGAAGAGAACAGAAAGGAAACGACCTGCAAACTGACCAGAACACACGCGCGCAGTCCTGTTGTGTGTTATTCTCTTTTTGCGAACGTCTTGTTTGATCTTTGAATATATAACAGGCAATTTGTGCGCTGTGAGGAAGGCACAACGACTATTTACAATCGCGTTGAGTAGAATCTAATTTCCTGTTTCCTCATCTCTGTTTTCGAGTTGAAATGCCTTTCAAGTGGAGCCGTGCGCGTTACAAATCGAGGATAACTAAAGTTAATCGAAAGACTGACATAACCAGGAACACTTGGTGTTACGTGTGGAACTGATATTTCAATCCGAAAGTAACCGAATGGATCAGGATTCTCACAACTCCAGTTTACAGCTGGCAACATCACCTCGACTTGTTCCTCGCCCTGCGCGCGTGTTTTCCATTTCAAAGTTTGTCACCGACGAAACCAAAATTCAAATCTTTCCAGAAATGGAATTCAACGACTCCTATAAAAACTCCATTGTTGGTTTCGTCACGATTACCGTAAGCCTGCGGCGGCACGAAATGATCTGAACATCGCGCGGCGTTTAGATGAGAACTCTGGCGCTGATATTCAATCTCCTGCCTGCTCATCAAAAGCGTCTGCAAAACGACAATTTTTGGGCGATTCTACGGCCATCTGCTGATTCACCGATCCGCGGTTGAAGTCGTCAGCAGCTGTGCAATCCTGGTGCTCTTCACGCCGTACGTTTCTGTCGTCGAATCCCGTCTCCAACACTCTGAACATCACGTTCACTACGCTCTACATGTTCTCCCTCACTTCCGCCTACGTCATCCACTTTCTTATCTCCGTAAACCGCTTCTGCGCTGTTTACTTCCCGCTGCGCTACAATCAGCTTTTCGAAAAACATCCTCGGAGACTCATCACATCAGGGTTGATTACTGTAATTTCATTCATCGTTACGACGCTTTCGTTTTACCGTAAGCAGGTTCACGCTTGAATGACCACTAAAGGCTGAATTTTCAGACCGTTGCAGCCGATTTGTGTTTTCGCGCTTCAAATACGACATTTTGGAGCGAGGATGCAATGGACAAGTGAAGTCCGAAGTCTCTCTGACCAAACAGCTGCTGAGCGGAGTGATGATCGCCTGGGCTACTTGCACTTTCGCTGCTTTGACGGTCGATCTGCTCACACTGGCGAAGATCGCATTTCGCTCGGTGAGATTGAGATTCTTGGTTCGTTGATCGTGCAAAATGCAAATTTCAGATGCGCAGCTCCGTCCAGGGACCCGTCAATCACCGCCAGAACCTCCGATTCTTCCTGCAATCCTTCCTTCTGAACGTCGTCGTCTGCGCGGGAGTGGCGGCAACCCACGTGCTATCGGAGAGCTTCCGCTCTCCGTTCACTCGATTCTGGTTGGCTCTATTTCAAGTGATGCTGGGATTCGTCCTGAATGGGTATGCAGCAGTGACGCCGGGCGCGGCAGTGCGGAATGCGTGTTTCAGGCTCATGCCGATTGTGTTCAACAAAGCGATCAGAAGAGTGTGGCACCGTAATCGGACGTCTGCGGTTGTTCCTATTTCGGGACGATCGCGTCGTGCAGGAACGTAGAAAACGTGCGATCTTCGCTGTTCTGAAAGCGCGGCCAGAGAACATGGATCATCGGATTCCTCGGATTTTGTTTTCGGATAATCCGAAATCTGGCAACTCTCTACTTGTGACAACTCACTTCAACGGCTCGAAACAACCGACATGGAAGATATACAGCCCCCCTTGAGTTCGGAAGAGAAGCTAAGAGATCTGCATCAAGCTAGGCGGCCTATAATTTCATTGTTTACCATCTTGGCGACCAATTGGAGCTCAATTATCTCTTTTTCAAAACACTCACCTGACTTTCGCTCTTCATTCGCATTCCGTCCGAATGAATTCAATTCCCGCAGGATGCACCCAGCGTTTGCGATCACGTCGCTCCTCGTGGCGTGCAAACAAACCTCGGCGTGCAGAATCGCAACGTCGATTCGTCATCGGCGTTTTGCGGAGAAAGAAGTTAGATAGCGGAGGAGGGGCGCCACCGCACGCGTTCTGCGGTTTATTTTATCGTTCGCACAGTTAGCAAGACCGCTTTTTGCGTGTTTGCAGGCGCCAAACCGCGGATGTCAGTCGACTCGCCGCTGGTGGAACTTCCGGACATTCCCTCCACGTGTCTTGTTTGCGGCGAAGACGCGTCTTGTCGGCACTACGGAGTCCCCAGCTGCTGCAAGTGCAAGTCGTTCTTCCGAAGAGCGGTCTTCTCCAAGCGGCTGCTGAAGTGCGCGAAGAGTGGAGGATGTCAGAGCGACAAAGGTGGGGTTGAGAGCGTGTGCCGCCTTAAAATCAGCTGCTTTTCAGAAGTGTACCGCTGTCGGTCGTGTCGGTTCGACAAATGTGTTCGCGTGGGAATGCGGCGAGAAGGTGGATCGCACGATTTGAAGCCGCGAATTCTGAGTTTTTGCGTGTTTAGGCATCCAAAACACACACACGGAATTGCGATTTAATAAACGCGGCGCGCAAACGTCAATCGGCAGGTCGTTATCAGTCTATGACGAATGCGTCGCTGCGAATGTGAAGAATCTGCTGTACGTGGAAGCAAAAGTCAAACAACTGCGATCCTCCACCTACTTTCCCTACTCGGTGACCAAATCAATCGGCGAATATCTGGAAGAGCCCTGCGTGCTCAACCACACCCGCAAATACGAGGTTCGCCAATCCAAAATGGCGCCTTTCACGCCTCGTTCAGCCAGTCACCTCGTTCTCGAAGCCTTCCGCTTACGTTCTCTTCGACAGCGGCATCGCAAGCAGCGGACGCAAGTTTTGGATGCTTTTGGATCTCATTCTGGCCATAAACTACTACAAGACCGTGGACGTGTTCACCAAACTCGCACCGCCGGATCAGCTCGCGCTCTTGAAGGGAACGATTCGACAAGTGGCGTCCTTCCACGCGTCCTTTGACGCCTTCTCTCGTGGGTGCACGGAATTCCCCATCAACCCGGACGGATTTGTTCCTTTCTCGCATTCGTACTACAAGTCGGGCGACATACGCACGCCTAGCGCTGACTGACCTGATTTGTTCAGATGTCCAGCCTACGAGAAATGGCTCAAATCAAGCTGCATTCCCCTCTGCGCCAAGAACAACGTCACAGCTGAACAAGCTGCCCTATTGAAAGCGATAATCGCGCTGAATCACTCTGCCCCGGGATTGAGTGGCCGCTCTCAGGAACTGATCGTGACCGAAAGGACGAAAAACGTGAATGCGCTGATGAGGATAGTGAAGCGGGAGAGCAGCGAAGACTCGTGGTTTTCCGCATTTCAGAATCTCTACGACATCGTGAATAGAAACATTCACTCCGACCAGGATTTGACCGATTTGCTGTTCGCTAAAGTCGTTCCTCTCGTTTCGAGTTGCGAAGGACGACAAATCGAGAGGATTTGGTGGGAATTGTTGATTTGATAAATGAGGAAATTAGGCCAGATAGTCTTAGCTGTTGCTTCCTTGTTTTTGGGTCGTTTTGGTCGAACTTCGGACATGCATGTTGATTTTTCCAGTGTGTAAAGGGTCGGCAGCAAAAGACCTCGCAATCAAAAGATTGACGACAACGCGATTATCACCGAGCCGCCACTTTACTGGATGACGTGCTACGCTTCAAAGGGAGGAAATTGCTGTTGTATCATTAACTGCCGCTCCGCTCATCTGCTATGTCATCTCACCCGTTGATTAGACTGGGATTGAGGACGATTATCGTCTTCTCATCACTTCAACACCGTCAACGTCGATTCATCGTCATCCACTTCTACTCTGCTGCGCACCACTAAAAGACGGTTGGACACTGATGACCGAATTCTTCCTGAATCTGCCGTAGAAGGAGCGGAATAGTTTGATGACTGCGAGTCGATATTCGCGGAACGCAATCAGCGCGGTCACGGAGGTGACGAAAATGCGCGGCTGAAGAGAATCAAACTGATTGAGTAAACTCTTCACTATGGGGCCGCTTACGTAGTACATCGTGGTAGTCAGGGAGGTGACTACATCGCACGTATTCATCAAAGACGGATCGTCGAAAATGAGGTTGTTTACAAAATGGAAGCACAGCAGTTCGGCTAAAAGCAGAAATTCGCTGAAAACGTGGCTTTGCCTCTGAACATACGGATGTTCACGATCAAAAAGACGTTTGGAGGAGTGCAGTAGATCAGAACGGACTTCAAAACGGCCCATTTGCAGTGATTCGAAGAGAATCTTATGGCATTGGCGTGCTTTATTATGTTGATCAGAGCCTGAAATCGACTGTTCTTAGAGATGAGCACGAGATTCTTCATACCAAAATGTAGAACAGAGCCATCAGCGCCATCAGAATGAGGTAGAAAACGCCGTGAGCGATGTTCGAGCATTTTCGCAGTTGACTTCCAAGAATTTCGTCGGTTTCGAAGGAATCAGAGAGCGCGAGCAACGTTGCGAAGAAGTATCCAACCACGAAGTACTTGATTATTGACCTTGAATGGAATTTCAGGTAAAACGACGATTCTAGAAGTCAGCGTACCTCGGCTCAGTTAACGTCTTAGCGAGAAGCGGCTTCGAGCAAGCGAGATAGGCGAGGATGACGGTTAAGGTCGCTTGGAACATGTAGACGTTGAAGGTGAGAGAAGCCAGAAAGTCGCTCAGCATGTAGAGCACCAATCCGGTCATTCTGAAAGACATTGAGCCAACTAGACGAACAGTCGACTTTTACGAGTTCTTACGTTTTGTCTTCATCGATCCACGGCGCGTCGCTGAAGACCAGAGCGAGCACAACGTGTGTGAACGTGTATACGGTAGAGACGAGCATGGTGGCCGAGATGTTCAGCGCGTAAGTTCGCGCCAGGGAGCTCGAGATGCTCTTCACCGAGAGGATGACGATGAAGATGTTGACGGGAATCGATGCGAGACCAACCAGTGCCTGCGCATCTGTCAGGATGTCCACGAAAGCGCAAAATCCGACCGAATGCAAACATTTATACTCGAGTTCAGACATTTTTGCGCAAAGAAGGAACTGCAAATGCCGGTTTTAAGGCGCTCTAATTGGGTTTACGGGCGAGTTTATTAGATTGAGAGCGTGGCACTAGGGTGCACTTGTTAGTCATAAATTAACAAAGGCGATTAATGAAAATGCCCTTGGAGTTATAGTGAACTTTATTAGACACGCCGCTAGGGGAACGAGTTTTGAGGACCTTTTCATGATTTATCGCTCATCATCCTGCGTATCTGATCGAAAGCAGCTTGCATTGCGTCAGCTTGTAGTTCTCCGATTGTTTGCAGTGGATTGCTAATCGCAGACTAAAGTCACCCAGAAAGCCCAGCTGATCACTCTGACCGCAGAGCCAAGCAGCTTCGTTAACTCGCACGACTCGTCACGATGATAATATTCGCTTCTCTAAACCTCCCTGTGCACCTCTTGAAGAGGGACAGAATCGCCAGGCGGTATTCGTGGAAAGCAATCAAGGCCAGAATGGACGTGAGGAGCACTCGCGGCTAAAGCATCTGCGATGAGCACAGAGATCAGCACACTGTTCGTCTCACGTAGTGCAGAGATTTCGTAACCTGGGTGACGTACTGACATGCAAGTTGGATGTTCAGGCTTGTGATCGTATTCTTGAAGAACGACGTGCAGAAGATCTCAGCTGAAATTGGATTAAACGCAGTCAGAGAACGAGGACCTACGGACAGAAATGAAGAGAAAGAGGTTGGGCGGCGTGCAGTAGATGAGAACGGAGGTCAGCACGCTGTAGCGATTCTTCTGAAGACCGGTCTTCCGCTTGCGGGCGTACCTGGAGATGTTGATAAGCGCCTAAACCAATTACCGTATCCCCAGTTGGGCGAGTGGGTGGCTGTTTACTCACCAACACATAAAACACAGCCATGGAGATCATGGTGACCAGCTGGACGATTCCACGCGTGTAGGTGAACGCGATTTGGACGCTTGGACTCGTGAGGCCGTAGAGTTCCAATGTTTGGGTGACCGCGAGAACGATCGCGATTCCAAAGCCCGCTGTGAAAAGAGTGGCGATGGCTCTGAAATAGGACTTTTAGGGGAAAGAACGGATCTTCACCTCTTCTCGGTTAAAGCCTGATAGAAGAACGGCTTCGCGCAACTGAGATAGGCGAGTTGCACGGTCAGATTGGCTTGGAAGTAGTAGACGTTGAGGGTGAGCGTGTTGAAGCAGCCTTGAGCAATCGCGAGATTCTGAGCGAAAGTCCTAAAGTGCCCGCGTTAGTTTGGTTAATAAAGAATTGGGTTACGGTAATTCATTGAAGTCCGCCCTCCAAAACACCTCGGGATGACATATTTAGGCGTGCGAGCGCATGGCCCAGGGTGTAGAGCATCGCCACGAGCATCGTGACTGATATGTTCATCGTGTACGTGCGAGCGATGGATTTTGGGATTTTGGTCAGAGTCAATCCGATGATGAAGATGTTGATTGGAACGGAAACGACGCCGATCCATCCTTGCGCGTTCTCCATGACATCAATGAACTCAATAATCCAAAGTGGCGCCGTTTTCAGCATTTTCTCTGAAAGAAACGACATTGCAATAGATACGACTCATGCAAGTGAAGAATCACAATTTGGAAACCGTTGGAAGCGGTTGGAATGCAAAGTGCGTTTGACCTGCGGGGGTCAGGCGACGAACAGAGCAACGAGCAGACGGACTGCGCTGCTGAGTTGTTTGGACTCCGCAGAGTGTTCAAGGTAGTTCAAACTCTCACCTGGACAGCTGCAAAAAGCAACAGAACTCAAAATTGAGATTAGTTGGACTTTTTCTGCTCATTCTGCTTGTGGTCTGATTGAAGCAGCTGGTAGTTGATGTTTCAACACCTCAGCACATCAGACGCATATAAGATCAGGAGCGATCGATTGGAAATCGAAACGACTCCTTGGTTTTGAAAACTGTTTGAACCTTTACTCGTTAGTCGAATCATTGAAACCAATTCCAATACTCAATGTTGTCTCAACGCGAGGTGTCTCAACCAGTCATTCGTTGTCTTTCGGTCTGCATGGACACGTTTACGTCAACAAAGTGTAAAACACATGTAATTTCTATGAACACTAGAGTTTGCTCCTCGTTTTGGTCAGCCCCCAAGGCGAACTGCATGTGATTCTTTGATTCGCACGTTGAGAGTTGCAAAGCAAACAAGCAGCTGCCGATCGCCATCCGAACAAACGACAAATCTCATTCAGTGATGTGGTGAGACCACGTATTTGAATAGTTGTGGCGCCAAATGTAAATTTTCTTTTCGCGCGAGTGATTCGAATTCACGAAGCCCGTGGTTTGCTTAATCAATCTTTATTATTTAATGAAACAATCGTTTGTTACTTTCGATTAGTTTGCATTGCGTCGTCGCTTGAGCCATTTTCTTGACTCTGGGCTCGTTTCTCTTATGCTTTTCGCGTTGTAAGCTAGGAGTGTTCGTTCAGTGTGTTTGCACACTGCGAGTGAAGTGCAGTTTGTATCTATTTTCTTTTCGCCAAACAATCCTTCTGAAGGATTAATTGCTTAACGTTCTCGTTGCTTTCAGATCCCACCCGAGAGCAATGGATAAAAAGAACAAAAATCGCCGCATTTCTGTTAGTTTCACTCGATGCATACCTGATATGAAAACTTCTTTCACAGATTCTTAAGCCAGCTGAGAATGGAGGCGACGCTTCGGATCGCGATAAGAAAGTCACAAACACTCGACGTGTCAGCTTCTCTCGCCAGAAAGTTATCAAGTAAATATTTATATATTTTTCTGTGTAAATGTCTTATTTTCTAACAGAGAGTACCAACCATCTGGAGTCGGGATTTCCGATGCGTCTTTCCAGCTCGACAGTAGGCCACATTTGCCTTAAACTTTTCACCGTAATTAAATATTCAGTGAATCTTACACCATCAACCGACGGAGGAAATAACACAGGTGCCGTCGCCAATCTGAATTTGACTCCCGAATCCAGCAGTGGCAGCAACACGACTGCTACGCTATTCAGCATGGGCAACGTTTCTGCCGATGGTAAGAAATTCGTGTTCTTTATATTAAGATATCAATGTGACAATTATTGAAGGTGGATCTGCTCCTTCGGGAAACAACCGAAACACGCGGAAGTCAGTTGGTTGCAACTCGACTGCAGCTTTGTTCGAGAACACCGAAGTTCCTTCGGAAGGTGATAATAAACTCAATGTAACGAGATGGCAATGTAATGTTTGAAGGTGGTGTTGGGAGCGGTCGCAACCCACGGAAATCAATTGGCTGCAACTCGACGGCTGCTTTGTTTGAGGACACCGAAGTTCCTATGGAAGGTAAAATTAAACTCAATGTTACGAGATGGCAATGTAATGTTTGAAGGTGGTGTTGGGAGCGGTCGCAACCCACGGAAGTCAATTGGCTGCAACTCGACGGCTGCTTTGTTTGAGGACACCGAAGTTCCTATGGAAGGTATTAAAAAAAACGAAATTAACTATTTATTTGTATGGAATATTTAAAGGTGCAGCTGGAAGCAGCTGCAACCCGCGGAAATCAGTTGGTTGCAACTCAACTGCTGCGTTGTTCGAGAACAATGACGCTCTCACAGGGGGTAATAATAAACTCAACATAACGAGATGGCAATGTGTGAAATATTACAGGTGGGAGCAATCGCAACCCGAGGAAATCAGTGGGCTGTAACTCAACAGCTGCACTATTCAATTTGACTGATGTTCCTACTGATAACATGCGTTCTCCTCTGAATCTTATTGAACCTTTGGCCGGTGGCATACGCTCCCCGCTGGCGTACGTCAATGAGTCATTGAGCGAAACGATGAATTTGTTCAAGCAGAACATAGCGGTTAGTGATATTTACATATAGGAAGTAATTTATAGTGCCAATTTTTAGCCAGTTCCGTGCCGCATTAAGATTCGTCGTTCATTGGATCTCAACCGATCTTATCCTAACGTCGACCTTCTTGCCAATTTATCCAGAGATGACAAGAATCTCATGGACGTGACTCCGGGCATTGTAAACATCAGGGCTTCGGATACACTTGTGTTGAGTGTTAACCGAAACGCTCGAGAGCCCACATACTCAGAATCAATGTTCTTGGAGGAATCCGTTAATTCAGTCAAGTCTTCTGCGTCAGCCTCGATAAAAGAGGAAGAAACGGTGAATTTTCCCAAACAGGAAGTGGATGAGTCGATGGATGTGTCAGACCACGAGGTCGATGAGAAGTTGAACGAGTCCGTTTCTGTTCAGGTAGTTTCCTTACTTTTCTTTGTGCACAATTTTGAAGGCATTTTTCTTTAGCCGTTTGGATATGACGTAACAGGGGACACACTTGGGTTGTCAAAAATTCAAACTCCCGACACTCTAATAAGTATTGAAGCTTCAACCTTCTTGGGGGATAGAGAATCTCAAACAGCAGAGCAGATTCGGGCTTACGCTTCGTCCAAATCATCGCTTCGTAATGATGAAATCAACGGAAACGAGGCTGCATCTGCTTCTGTTGTCAGTGCACCAGCAATTCCTGTTAAAGTATACGCGCCTGTCAACCTTGACGTTGATCCAGCTTGGGTTGAGGTAGTCGTGGATGCGATAAAGCCTTGCAGAGACGACCATATGGACACCAAAAATGTGAAGAAATCCGTTGCAAGAAAACTGCTCAATACATTGAAAAAAGATGTCAGGTAGTATACATTCTAATGACCTTTTCTAAAATTCTTTTTAGATTATTAGCAAACGATTATGAAACTAAATTGGAAAAGGTCCGACAAAGGGATGAGCATTTGGCCACTGTTTATGAGAATTTGGATGTTTCTGTGGTATGTACTATATGTACTGTATCTAACTAAACATTCATGCATTAATAGCTAGGAGAAGATATCTATGCTCTATGCGAGCATGAGCGATTCTACGTACAGCACGAATGGTTTAACATGGCAGCTGATACGAACAAGGCGCATCTTGAGCAAATACAAGATAGAATAAGGAAGGTCGAGGAGCAGGAGAACGACGCCAAACTGCAGCAAGCCACGATCAGCAGTCTACCGGACTTGAAAGAGCGTAAGCTTGCGATTTCTGAATGTGATTTATAAATGTTTATTTTAAGGATTTTCGGAACTAACTGAACGTAGTAAACTTTATAATATGCTAGAACAGGGAAACGCTGATGAAATCATTGCTAATGCGGCGCAAGCACCTGCCAGTCGAGAAAAACGTCACTCCACTCGAATCCAGTTATTCGACCGTCAAAAGCAGTATTGGCAAGATTTTTTCAATAAGCTGAAGCAGGATGAGAAGAAATTCGACGATCAAGTATCTGAAATACAAGAAATGATCCGAAGATCAGAGCGCGAAGAAAATACACTACTTGAGGAAATAAACAAAACTTTGAAGTTTGCTGAAGATCAAGGCTTCGTTGAGAAAGAGAACTGTGAACCCGACGACGTGAACGAATCGATGGACATGGATTGCTGAATGTCGAATTTTATTATTGTTTCAACTATTAATTCATGTGAAAGAATTCAGCGAGTCGCACTCGAGAAACCGTACCCTATGTATAAAGAGTTAGTTCAACGTGCTTATTGGTCACTGTGCTATGAATGTTTGAATTTCACCGCCATGATCGCGTGGAATTTTCCCGCGAACCGAGCGCAGCTGAGTAAATGAATTGACCATATAAGCCACTGACCAGAGCGCAGACCACAGACTACCGCAATGTGGATTGTTCTGCTGCTTCTCCTCTCCGTGAAGGGCGACACGCAGCTCGGCCCCGACGATAAACTCGGTTCGCTCCCCTTTATCCTCTCTCGACCGTTATGATCTTGATGAGTTCAGAAGTTGTCTTCGGCCGTTTGGACCGAAACGGAGACGACGCCGTGGACATCGATGAGTTCTTCCATCTCAATTTGGATTACGTGAACGCGACTGCGGCGCACTTCGCAGTCACAGATCTGAACGAGGACGGCAACGTGACGCTCGACGAGATGATCGCTCGCGAAGCAATCAAGGAGGTGATGCTGGGAGATCCATTAGCGTCTCCGTTTAAAGCCCGTAAGCTACCGTAGCCCGGATGAATGAGGAGATCTCTGTTCAGGAGAGCATTTTGAGCGCCTGGAGACGAACGGTGACGGCTTCATCTCCTTCGAGGAATTCCTTCGCAGAGATCCGCGGTTCGCGGAGGATGCGCGCAAGGTGTTCCAACGCGTCGACGCCAACGGTACGCAGTCGTCGTCCGCGCACCTTCAATGACGTTTTAGGCGATGCGAAACTCTCGCGATCTGAATTTCTCGCATTTCCCGCGAGGGAGCAGACGCGCGAGCGGGCGGAACGCCGGCGAAACTTTGAGTTTGTCTTCAGAAACGTGGACGCGAACAACGACGGCAAAGTGGCGGAGGACGAGTTGAAGGAGTTTCTCTTCAGTCTCTATTTCCCAAACAAAACGTTTCGCATCGCGTCGAAACCCGCGGAGTTCAGCGACGTCGTGCGCGGATTCGACGTGGACGGCAGCGGCGGACTCGACGTCGACGAACTCTTCGAGTTCCGCGAAAGGAACCTCTACTCCGAGATGGAATGCGTCATCGGCACGAAACTCTAATAAACACGTAATAAATAGATCCTATCGACAGAATTCCCCCGCGAGGGATAATCGTTGTCGGAGCACAGTTGTGGCTTGTGGCTCGATCGGCGTTTGATTCGCGAATTTATTTGCTCGACAGCGGGGTCACCATGATCGTCGAAGTTCTTCTTTTCTTCCGGCAGCATTTGCAGCAGTTTCTGAGGATGCCGATCACAGCCGACCGATACTCGTGGAAAGCGAACAGCGCCGAAATCGAAGTGACACAGAGGCGAATCTGAAACGAGGCGCATCTTCTCGCGAATCCACACCTTCGCTCACATTGACGGTGTTGACGGCAACGGCGAACGCAACTCCGCACACCGCAGGCGGTTCGGCGTCATTTAACGCGGAAATGATGATGATCGGTTTGCAGACGATGTCCGCGACCGAGATAATCAAGAACAGATTCGGCGGAGTGCAGTATATGAGGACCGACTTCAATGCCGCCCGTCGTTTATCTTGAATTCCGTACATCCGCGTTTGGTTCTTGGCATGTTTGACTAGGGTCATGAGAGCCTGAAGCAGAGGAGCGGTGGTGAATACAAAGGAAATTCCGTACCAAAACGTAGAAGACGAGCATCACGCAAATCACCGCAAGATGAATGGATCCGCGGAGGATGCTGCAGACGGATTTGAGCGTTTTCGGAGTGACGTCCTGCTCGTCGAGAGTTTCCGAAAACGACAGAGCAAAGGAGAGCACGTAGCAGACCATAAAGCACATGTGCAGCATTCTGACACGTACAGTAGGACTCAGCAAGAAGAGAGCACAGTGAACTAACCTGTGTCGAGTGAGGTACTTGAAGTAAAGCGGCTTTGCGCATCCGAAAAACGCCAATTGGACGACGAGCGCCGTTTGGAAGTAGTAGATGTTCAGAGAGAAGATCCGCACAAACTTTTCGAGCGCCATTTCCCGTGCGTCGAATAATCTGCAAGAGCGCGTGTAGGAACGAGGCCTCTCTGCCTTCAAACGCACTTCGCTTCTGTACGGTAGTTGCGGAAGAACGCCCTTACGAATTCACAAACAACGCCAACAACAAACGACAGAAGCATCGTGCCCGAGATGTTCAACGCGTAGGTGCGAGCGATCGATTTCGAGATTCTCCGCAGCGACAAGACGACGATGAAGATGTTGATCAGAATTGAGATCAGCGAGAAGACAATCTGAACGAAGAATAGTCCAATCGCCGCTTCTCCGGGCAGCAGTTCCTCCATCGTCTGCAACTGGGCGTTTGGTTCCATCTTTCACGCCCTTGAACTTGAAGCAGAAGTGCCTACAACCTGCAAAACTGCAGTACTCTAACAAGGAAGCAGGGAGACGTCAATAGGGCACCTGCTAGAGCGTTTGCTTCACCTATCGACGGAGCAAAAGTCCATCGACTAACTAACAAACCCAATTACGCTCAATTACAGCCTACAGCTGAAGAACATGTGCGCAGGGCCCAGGTGCCACTTATCTGCTTCTGATCTGTTCCGTCCCCTTTGTGACATTTTCGTTGTCGAGTTGGTTCAACGGTCACTGTGCTATGAATGTTTGGGAGCCGAGGTAGCCGAGCGCAGTTTAGTAATGAATTGACCATTTAAACCACTGACCAGAGCGCAGACCACAAACTAGCGCAATGTGGATTGTTCTATTGCAACAAAAGCGCAAAATCCGACCGAATGTAAATATTTATACTGTAGAACAGAGCCATCAGCGCCATTAGAATGAGGTAGAAAACGCCGTGAGCGATGTTCGAGCATTTTCGCAGTTCACTTCCACGAATTTCGTCGGTTTCGAAAGAATCAAAGAACGCGAGCAACGTTGCAAACTTGTCCAACCACGAAATACATATTTTATTGTTAACGAGGAAATTTAATGAAAACACAAATCTTTTGTTTCTTTCGATTAGTTTGTGTTGCGTCGTCGCTTGAGCCATTTTCTCTGGTTTGTGCGGGGGCCATCAAGAGTTTGCGGAAGTCCGGTACGCTAAAAAGAAAACTTCGCTTAACCCTGATTCTAGAGCTTCAAATGGTGGCAAACTGAGAACGATGCTCGCCGCTCCGCGCCTTGCCTCTGACATCGGAACGCACCGCAGTGCTTCCTGCTCTACAGGAAGCAGACGAGAACTCTGCGCTTTGCACCTCGTGCCCCTCGCTGCGCGCCTCGCTTATGAACAGTAGGAGAGTTCTCGCTGCTCCGCGGCTCGCCGCTGGAGCGAAGCGGACCAGTCTCGTTTGAAGAAGTGCTTGAAGAGGTCTCCACAAAGCAACCTATCGCGCATCGAGTTCATCGCAAATTGAAGTCAGCGTCGCGTGAACACACCAACGTCGACCTGACGCCTTCCTGAGCTCGCATTCCGCTCTTCGTGGATCATCATAACCACCAACGGGCAGCCACAACGGGCACCAACAGAGAGTCAGACGGCTCACGTCGACAGAGGGAAATTATGTGATTTTGTCGTGGTGGGAGCCAATTCGGCATTTCGGTGCTTCCTCGAGGAATTTCTTGGCTCACATGGCTCATACTCGCGCGCGCGAGCAATCAAAAAACTAACAAGCGTAATATTCTGCGTCGAGTGAGCCCTCGTACGCCCTAGTGCTCGCTTGTTACTTTGCTATTAGTACGCTCTTATAAATATGTAACAATCATTCTGAAGGATTAATTGCTTAACGTTCTCGTTGCTTTCAGATCCCGCCTGAGAGCAATGGATAAAAAGGACAAAAATCGCCGAATTTCTGTTAGTTTCACTCGATGCATACCTGATATGAAAACTTCTTTCACAGGTTCTTAAGCCAGCGGAGAATGGAGGCGACGCTTCGGATCGCGATAAGAAAGTCACAAACACTCGACGTGTCAGCTTCTCCCGCCAGAAAGTTATCAAGTAAATTTTTATATATTTTTCTGTGTAAATGTCTTATTTTCTAACAGAGAGTACCAACCATCTGGAGTCGGGATTTCCGATGCATCTTTCCAGCTCGACAGTAGGCCACATTTGCCTTAAACTTTTCACCGTAATTAAATGTTCAGTGAATCTTACACCATCAACCGACGGAGGAAACAACACAGGTGCCGTCGCCAATCTGAATTTGGCTCCCGAATCCAGCAGTGGCAGCAACACGACTGCTGCGCTATTCAGCATGGACGACGATCCTGTCGATGGTGGAGTTGGGATTTCCGATGCATCTTTCCAGCTCGACAGTAGGCCACATTTGCCTTAAACTTTTCACCGTAATTAAATGTTCAGTGAATCTTACTCCATCAACCGACGGAGGAAATAACACAGGTGCCGTCGCCAATCTGAATTTGACTCCCGAATCCAGCAGCACGACTGCTGCGCTGTTCCGCATGGACGTCGTTCCTGTCGATGATGGAGGCGGGATTTCCGATGCCGTCGCCAATCTGAATTTGGCTCCCGAATCCAGCAGTGGCAGCAACACGACTGCTGCGCTATTCAGCATGGACGACGATCCTGTCGATGGTGGAGTCGGGATTTCCGATGCGTCTTTCCAGCTCGACAGTAGGCCACATTTGCCTTAAACTTTTCACCGTAATTAAATGTTCAGTGAATCTTACACCATCAACCGACGGAGGAAACAACACAGGTGCCGTCGCCAATCTGAATTTGGCTCCCGAATCCAGCAGTGGCAGCAACACGACTGCTGCGCTATTCAGCATGGACGACGATCCTGTCGATGGTGGAGTTGGGATTTCCGATGCATCTTTCCAGCTCGACAGTAGGCCACATTTGCCTTAAACTTTTCACCGTAATTAAATGTTCAGTGAATCTTACTCCATCAACCGACGGAGGAAACAACACAGATGCCGTCGCCAATCTGAATTTGACTCCTGATTTTTTTGACTGTCAAAAGCAGTATTGGCAAGGTTTCTTCAATAAGCTGAAGGAGGCTGAGAAGAAATTCGATGATCAAGTATCTGAAATACAAGAAATGATCCGAAGATCAGAGCGCGAAGAAACTACATTACTTGAGGAAATAAACAAAACTCTGAAGTTTGCTGAAGAGCAAGGCTTCGTTGAGAAAGAGACACTGAACCCGACACGGAGTGTCGAATTTTATTGTTTATTGTTTCAACTATTAATTGATGTGAAAACTCGGATTCAGCGAACTTGACCAATTTGACCATTTAAACCACTGAGCAGAGCGCAGACCACAGACTACCGCAATGTGGATTGTTCTGCTGCTTCTCCTCTATGTGAAGGGCGACACACAGCTCGGCCCCGGCGATAAACTGGGTTCGCTTCTCTTTATCCTCTCCCGACCGTTGTGATCTTGATCAGTTCAGAAGTTGTCTTCGGCCGTTTGGACCGAAATGGAGACGACGCCGTGGACATCGATGAGTTCTTCCATCTCAATTTGGATTACGTGAACGCGACTGCGGCGCACTTCGCAGTCACAGATCTGAACGAGGACGGCAACGTGACGCTCGACGAGATGATCGCTCGCGAAGCAATCAAGGAGGTGATGCTGGGAGATCCATTAGCGTCTCCGTTTAAAGCCCGTAAGCTACCGTAGCCCGGATGAATGAGAAGATCTCTGTTCAGGAGAGCATTTTGAGCGCCTGGAGACGAACGGTGACGGCTTCATCTCCTTCGAGGAATTCCTTCGCAGAGATCCGCGGTTCGCGGAGGACGCGCGCAAGGTGTTCCAACGCGTCGACGCCAACGGTACGCAGTCGTCGTCCGCGCACCTTCAATGACGTTTTAGGCGATGCGAAACTCTCGCGCTCTGAATTTCTCGCATTTCCCGCGAGGGAGCAGACGCGCGAGCGGGCGGAACGCCGGCGAAACTTTGAGTTTGTCTTCAGGAACGTGGACGCGAACAACGACGGCAAAGTGGCGGAGGACGAGTTGAAGGAGTTTCTCTTCAGCCTCTATTTCCCCAATAAAACGTTTCGCATCGCGTCGAAACCCGCGGAGTTCAGCGACGTCGTGCGAGGATTCGACGTGGACGGCAGCGGCGGACTCGACGTCGACGAACTCTTCGAGTTCCGCGAAAGGAATCTCTACTCCGAGGTGGAATGCGTCATAGGCACGAAACTCTAATAAACACGTAATAAATAGTTTGATTGATAGAGGAATGTTCTGAAAGCGCGCTCTAGTTAAACATCACTCGTATACGGAAAAAAATGCCGAGGTTTGCGGTGCTTCTGCATTGGGTGAGTGTAATTGCAAAATAGAGGTGCGGATTGCGCGCGCGCCAGCGTTTACAAGATTATAATTACAAACTTTCACTTTACTTTGACTTTAATTGCGACTGGCTTTCTTCTGCTTGTCTCTGACTAGCGCAATGGCAACAACGCGACCGACCGGTCGACGTAAGAGGCCGTTATCGCGTAACGACCGCGCAATCCAGATCGCGCGGATTGAAACGACCGTCGGCAGTGCTTTCGAGCGGCCGATGTCCTCCGAGCTTCATGTTCAATTTGGTTCCTTTCACTCGCTCGCTTAGGCTCAAACACGCTTTTTAGGTCCTTCCTGTGAGCATGATCTTCGCCGACTTCTTCATCAGATTCGTGAAAATGACGGGCAGCGTGCAGGGCTACTTCAGTCTGGCATCCATCCCCGTCAATCTCTTCATAATTCTGTTGTCGGTGTGGAAGGTGCCGAGTTGTCTTGTCAGGACGTACACGCTGCACGTATCCGTGGCCGCTTTTGTGGCGGTCGTGTACAGCACCGCCTATTTCACCATACTTTACTACAATCCGCAGTGGCTCGAACCTCTGAACTCGTAGGTGCAGCCGCCCTTCCTGTCTCGAAGTGTGAATCCTAGAGGCTACGGCCACATTCCCTTCATAGTCGACAATTTCCTCTCCTACTTGGCTGTCAACGTGTACTACTTCCAGTCGACCATTACAATGGTCTTGGCCTACATAAATTACAAGCGCATCTTCTTCTTCCAGAATGTGAGCAAACGAAAGTGAGTGGAATTCGAGGAGCTGAAGTGAATTTCCGTTGCAGATCCGTCTATCTGCCGTTCGCGACTGGACTCGTGCTGGCCGCGCTAATGGCGCTCTGTCAGACGATGGAGATGATCCAGAGCAAAATGAAGCTGAGTGCTTGGATTGCGGTCGTCCTCGCCTCAACCCGCGCGGCTTTGCAGATCTTCTTCGTGTGCGCAACGATCGCCTTCTACGCGCTGGTGAGTCGTTCGCTGTTTCAATGCGCACTGGATCCGCCGCCAATCTCCGTTCAGTTGACCTATGAGATGTTTATTTCCAGGCCATCACTCAACTGATCACCCACGCGCTGCAGGCCCAAATGGGGAGCATCCGCCAAAATCGATGGAACGTCTTCTGCTCAGTTCTGTTCCACTGCTTCACTCCAAACTTCTTTCTCCTCGCCGCGATTCGTAAGTGCGACCATTGAACGCGTGCAGTCAGCTCTCCTCCTAGCCGACAGCGTCTGCTCCGCAGCGATGTCCAACAGCGTCACCAGCATCGACGGTCTTTCCAATTTTGACGTTTTCTGCGTGCACGTCTTCGCGATCACGCAATTTGCGAACCCCGTGAGTTCCCCCGCGCGCTTCCCACACGAAAACGCCCCTTTTTAGCCGCGTTTGTTCGTCATCTCGACTTCCGCGTTAATCGCGTTTGAAGAGTACCGCCGCGCGATACTCGAAGTGGCGATAACGCCCTTCTTCTGTCTCCGGCGACGAAAAAACGCGTCTGCAACGCTTGAGGAGGTGTCGGAGGTGTCCAGTTCTGCAGAATGAGGACAAATCTCTGTTTTCACGTCTGTTTGTGTGATATTTATTGCAAAAGAACCCATTTCGCCACCAGATCACAGTTCCACTTCCTTCGCGTAGCACCAAACGCGTCTGCAGCAGACGAAAATGCGCGAAATGAGACGAAACGCGTCTTCCCTGAATTGCGCGCTGCAGATGACGTAGATGAAGATGCGGAGCGTCGAGCTTACGACGACCATTATGCTAACGAGATCGGCAGCGATCGTGTAGAATTGAGTGCTGAATGAGGGGAGGATGAGGAGATGGTGGGAGTCATTTATTTACCTATTTCCGTCCGCCTCGACCAGAAGCGAACTCTCCGGGAAGACGTTCTCCATGATGTTCATGAATACGCTGATGATGTTGCAAGTGAGGTAGGTGAAGACGAGAAAGACGATCGTGCGGGTGGTGGTGGTTATCTCCTTGCGGTTGACCAACGCGATGACCGACTCTGAAATGCAATCAGATGGTCGAGATTTCACAGAGCGGAATTGTTTAAAGAATTGTGGTGTTGAAACGCATTCTGCTAAGAAGAGTCAGGCTGCGCCACTCTATAAGCTGGGCTGCAATGCTCAGGCCTCCGACCCTCATCTTTGGTCTTTTGTCTTCAGACAATTGTGCGCGCGCCAGAAAACAGAAATAAAGTTGTTGTTCAATAAATAACGAAACGAGCGCCACGGCGGTCAACAGACGCGCGCGCTGGATTGCTCTGCGTGTCCTCAATTCCGCAAGTCGCCGTAGAAATCACTGATAGCTCTCGATCCATTCGCCTCACCTCGTCGCATCATCGAAGCAATCCGCGACGCCTCTCCGATCTTCGCCGCCCTGCAGATCTTCTTGTACGCTTTTCTCTTTGTCATCGCGATGATCACGAAATTCAAGATCAGCAGAAGCGCAAATGGCAGGAAGACGTGCAGAATCGTGATGACGTAGAAATTGTAGATCGGGTAGTAGTTGTTCTTTGTGAGCATCGGCATGAAGACGTACGACTGAATTCACCTGATATCACAGTGAGATCAACGCTTTTCCCACCTCAAACATGGGACAATCCGGGAAATGCACGATTTCGTAGTCGAAAAACGCCGAAACCCGGAGTGCGATTGCGAACAGCACCACCACGGCTACCGTAACGCAGCGGCCTGTGGTGCTGATGAAGAACGCGAGTCTTGTGAAGTTGCCGACCACAATGAATCGCTCTACAGTAGCCAGCAGCACCATGTAGGTCGCTGCGAATTGAGCTGAAGATCAGTTTTCTTGAAGAAATAGCGGATTCTCGCCTACCTATCCTGCTCAGTCCATACAGGAGCATCACATAAGCGTGCCAGAGATGATACAGCGCTTCGATCCTGTGGTACAGCATGAAAGCGTCCACTGCGAAAACCGGAACGTAGAAGAAGCAGATGAGGAGGTCCAGGATCGCCAGAACGAATAAATAAATGGTGGGCGACTTCAGTTTCGCCCTGTCGGAGTGCATCACCTAGAAAAGGAGGCTTATCGCAGGCTTAATCGTCGCACTTACGATCAGCAGACTGTTGAAGACGACGCCAATGAGCGCCAGCGGCGTCCCAACGAAGATGATCAACGAGTACCGTTCCTCATCGTAATCTTCGTTCTTCTCGCCGCAGAAAATACTCAAATTGTCCATGCCTGAAGCTAATGAGTATACTGTAGGATGCTGTAAGAGGAAACGCGAGTTCCAGAAGAGCATCCATGCATACAAATGAATACCTAACGCTATCGCCGCGCGAATGGGTGGAGCGGAGGCATCTCGCTCGTGCGACCGTTAAGAAAACAATTTTAATTACGACGGAAATGTGAGAACACAAAAACAAATCAAACGAGCGAAGAACAAATGGAGGAGCGCATGCAACTGGAAGCAAAACAGGGAGCCGCTGGAGATCCGATTGCGGATTAGCGCGACGTTCAAGTGAACCGAGAGAAGCTAAAGACGGAACAGCAGCAGAGATCAGTTGCGCGGTGGCTGCAGGGATGGAAGGATTGGTTGCAGGGAGGTTTGCAATGCGAATAATTCAGAAAGGCGGCAGTAAACAGCGAGCGCTTAGAACTTTGATTTGATCAAATTCTTTCATAAACAAATTGCGATGAACTCTTCGCTCGCAATATTTGTGCAGAAAAAAGACAAACAGAGCGCGCGTTGCACTCTGCGTTTATCCGCTCCTTCTGATAACTGCAAACCGAGTATTTTCTCCAGAAGATCAACACTGAATTGAACGCAAAAATCCGCAAAAACACTGAAAAACGGAAGCATTTGTAGTGTTATCAGGCAGAGCCAATTGACGACCGCTTCTGTCTTCATCTGTCAGTTGCAGCAGCAAAAGGGCGGAAAACCGGGAAGCAGATATGTGCAATCTCTGGACGTGAAAGTGAAACTGAGATGCGACCCTCAAGCGCAGATTCTCGGATTGTGAAGAAAAGTTGGCAAAAGCCGTTTACGGCAAAACTGCTTCCACGAATGCCCTGAAACAGGCGCACTCGATTTAAAGAGAGGTTCCGCAAACTGAAAAGGAAAACAACTCGAAAACATCAGTTCAAATCAGATATCCTCGTTCCCATCATCGCTTAACGTCCTTCCGCATTCACAAAGAATTCGATCCAAAGGGCAGCGCGGCGAGCACTAATTGGACTTTCACAAGAACGAGATATTTACGTTTTTTGGGGCTATACGTGGTACCCAAGTGGCGGATTAACGCGCAGCAAAAAGGTCAGAGAAAAAGATAGATTTGGAAATCAGAGAGCATTAGCAAGATGAGGGAAGCGCCGCCGTTTCCACCGAGAATTGGAGTCCGTAAAAACGCTGTTTACACGCGCATCGTCTCCCTCCTCGAATTCGATTAGTCGAGATAATCTTTGAAAGTCCATCGAAAGAGCAAACTGCTTCTGCGATCCTGATGACGCTGACCTCAGCAGATGACTTGCAACTCGCTCATCGCGCTGGATTAGCGCATCCAATTAGTTAACAGCACCATTCTGCCAAGAATTCCGCAGCGGCCGACGTCAACGGGAAACCCCCAATTATGAATGACTAATGCGGGGCGAAAACAGCGCACGAATAATGAAACGCAAAACAAATGCATCGGTGAGTGGATCGTGGACGAAAACGCAACCGGAGGGCGCGTGGCTGACTTGTTTCGAGTGAATTGAAACGGAGAGGCGCCCAGTGGGTCTCTCCCGAGTGTTTTTATACGAAAGACTGAAGCGGATGAACAGATGGTCGCGGAAGTTGCTGCGAGCGCCTGGTGCTAATGAGAGTAATTGGTTCAAAGAGCGGCTGCGTGCAGATCGCGCGAATTTGAGATCAGGTTGTGGATGCCGTTGAAGCAACAAGATGAAACAGTTGGGAGGAGAGTGGAAACACTGCGTTTGAGGATCTTGAGAGAGAAAACGAAAATTTCAAGTGTTTTCTGGAACGAGCGGTTAACGTGGAATTAGATTACCAAGGGCGGCGGCTCATCCCCGAATTACGCTCAAAGGTCAGAAACGAGTTTACGAGGAACTATGACGAATTAGGCTACCTAACCTAATTGAAATGCTGTACAAATCTAGTGTTTCGAATGTCACGCGCGTCATCGGGCGACGGAGGATTTCAAATCGAGTCGCATTTTCATCAATCAAACTCGGTTTTTTGCAGAGAAACCGTTTGCGTTGCATCATCCAATCAAAATATAGTTAAGACAACATGCCACCAAATGAGCACAGATGGCCAAAGCACGCAAAAGGTCTGCAAGAGCTGTTGGTGGATTCGGCAATTAGCAAAACTGAATTGCAACACTGGGTCGCTCTAAAAAGCGTCCATTTTCCTTCAGAACAGCTTCAACGGCCACACTACACGCACGCGCAGTTTGCAACTTGAACGAACAACGAACAACCCAATCTTCACGCGTCATAAACGCTGCCGATCATCGTTTCGTGCACCCGAGCAGCACGAAGCGAAGAATACACGTCCGCCTGGGCAGTCGATGATTATCGGAATACACCCGAGATGGCGACTCTGACGTACATATTACACGGACGCACAAAAAGCGGTTGAATCGCTTATGAATGAAATTAATGCGATTAGCGCGCAGATGAGATCGGAAGGACGCTGCGTGAAAGCGAATTCTCACGAGCCGCCGGACGAGCGGAAGACGGGCGAACCGATTGGAAGACGCAATTCGATTCGTTGTTTTTCGTTCAAAATACGCAAAGATCACGCAAAGCGCGTGAGGCCGACCGTGGGAACGAAATCCGCAGGAAAACGGAAATAGGAGAAGCGCGACGCTGCGTCGCAGGCAGCCTTTACTAGAGTGCAGTTCCTAAAAATGCGGTAATTTGATGATGAGGGACCATTACTGGTCTAAATGGATTTACTATTTTATGAAGATGGGATTGTCAACAAGCGGGTTGAATGGCGATTCCGCACGTACTTCCTGTGCGCTTTTTTGCGACTTTCATGATAGGTCCATAAGCATCGTCAGTGTTTGGAGCAGATCTGTAGCTGATTGTTGGTGTTTCAAGCCAAAAGAACCGTTTTGCGATCATAGTACAAGTCCAAAACGCAGAAAAGCTGCGTTGAAACTGAAGAGAAACAGCTCAAAAGCTAGAAAACGCATCAATCAAAGGAAATTTTCTGCAAAACGCCCTTAAAAGTAACATTATTACTTGCAAGACGGCAAAATCAACGCGTTGCGTACCCGGGCCGTTTTGTGATGTCATCTGACGTTGCCTCAGGACACGTGTAATTACAACAACGTGGTTGTTGGACTGTGCATAATCAAAAGAAGAGGCGTATTCGGCTGAACACATCACGATAACAACATTCATTCAAAAGTCCTCATTTCAGAGATGCAACAACAAAGAGACAACGGAATCATTCATAATTAAAATCTACATTCGCAAACGCTGACGCGCGCATCGCAAATTGCTTGCGATTCTCAGCATCTAAACTTCAAGAAATGTAGGGGTTAGACCAAAAACCAAAGAGAGAGGTGCGAACAGCTGCCAAGGAGAGGATAGGAACAACGACATAACGCAGGTGTTTCGTATGACAACTGAGGGAATATGACACTAACTAGATTCTGAGAAAGCTGTCGAGATCATTCACTATTCTGACATAGTTTGATGGATGCGATCAAGTTACGGTCGCAGAGGTATTCGGTTGGAAGCACTTTCATAGAACGGCACAAAGATCACAATTTCTTGTTCAATCCAGAGCTTGTGACAACAGTGTGCGTTACCCGTTTCCTGCGGAATGGCCGCAATTCGCCATTCAACACGATCGGCGTCACCCTAAAGCGGCTGCATTGAGAATGGGTAAATACGGCCGCAACGCACCCGTTGATGAGAAATCCGAGCATAACCTGGAAGTTTGCGAACCAAAACCGCGTGAAATTGGATTCAAAGCTCTCGGCCAGAATGTGGGTGGCGGCGACTCCGCTGCAGACCACGATGTTCAGAAGGAAGGTTTGGAGGAAGAAGCGGAGGTTACGGTGGCTTTTCTCGTGGTTGCTGTTGCGACGGGCTACTTTCTGAATTGAACGTTTATTGTAAAGAACGAATGGGGAAAACAACTACCGTAAACCGGGCGACTCGCACTAACGTGACGAGGTCGATCGTCAACGCGGAAAACGTCAGCGCCGACCAGATGAAGACGATCGCGTACATCAGCCGCTTTGTCGTGTGGTTGGTGTAATTCCCGTCAGCGTCGCATCCGATCGGCTGAATGTCGTACAGATACCGAGAGAAGACGAACTGGGAACACGGATCTGAAAACGAGCGATCGAGTTGATTGATGCGAGGTGACCTACAGTAGAAACTGATTGAGGTGATACCGGCGCCGAGCACGATCACAGCACCCGCGGACATCAGAGTGGAACGCTTTTTGTCAAAAATTCCCTCGTAGCGCAGCGGAAAGTAGACCGCGATGCAGCGATTCAGCGAGATGATCAGATGCAGAACGTAGGCGGAGCTGAGATTGAACGCGAATACGGTAGTTATGGTGATGTTGATCCAGGACGGCACTTCGTAGGCTCTAAAGACGGTTGTAAGTACCGTAGTTCAAGCTCGAAACTCACATCAGGATGTACGTGGCGAAGAACAGCATAGCAATCAACGAGTTAAGTGCTTCGACGATCGACCGATGAATGAGGAGATGACCGAAGAAGTAGCCGAACAACTTTGTCTTTCGTGCGAATCGAACCAAATAGGCGTTTGAGACGATGGCGACGAGCGACATCTAAAGAACAGTACGTATAACGGTGTTTACACCCACAAAAAGACTGTTTTTGACCTACGGTAATTATGAAAACGCAAGCAAACATGTCGCTTTGTTGCACTGTAAACTCAATGGAGACATCTGGGGGTTTGTGAAATGTTGGAATCGCAAGGTAAAGTTGGAACGGAGTGGAAGAATTCATTTTGAAAAAGGAAGTTAACGGAGTTTAATTTTAGCGCTTAAATAGTGGGAACAGCAGGTGCATAGTGAGGTGCGGATTTGAAACAGGTGATCTTCCAAGAATCACCGATGCTGAGAACCAAGTTAGTCTTTAAACTCGTGTCAACTACAAAAAGGCGCAGGAGGGCAGAAGATTGCCTTCTTCTGCTCCCTTTTTCGGTTTAATACACAAAGATCCGGGAAAATCAAATTCATTCATGACCGCCTGAAGCCGTACTGAACCTCCGGTGCGAATGTCCGCTGTGAACTCAAATGAGCACATGGAGGTGACTACTCCGCAGATTTGAGAAGAGAAAAGCGCCCGCGAATACCAATTTTTGCTTCAATTCGGTGATCAAATCAAATGAACTTACAGTCAACATCGTGCTTGCGATAGAAACATTGCTCGAATGAATGCTCGTTTCAGCAGTTCGATTCAACTTATCAACCGACGAACGGCCGCTTAGGATGAACAACACGCTGTTCTTCGCAACCATTATTACTACTGAATCGCAGAAAGGAAGCTCGCTTAAAGTAACGTGACGCGATTAACTCATAATTTGAATTTTTTGAACTCGAGAACACTTGAACTCGGCTAATTCATGTGTTTAGAGGCGGACGCCGCTTACAACCTGACCTTCGCGCGCTCAAAACGCTCAATAACAGGCTTTGGAGTGGGAATATTATGAGTGACCTCATTACTTACCGCGGCGACAATCAAAGAAACAACATTGTTTCCATTGTTAGAGTCCGCCGTTGTCTGGGAACGTTTGGAATTGATTAAGCGCTTCGTGAAAGTGGAGGGTGCAACGCCGAGAAGCGGCAGAGGTGCCCGAGCAGAGGAGGAAGAGATGTTGAGCTCCATGACAGTTGGCTCGAGTTTGGACAGATCTGAAACAATTAAAGTGCAAAGACTCCGGCAAGCAGCTAGAAGAGAGTGCAAACGTAGCACAACCTTGCGAAAATCGCATTGCGAAATCTATTTACAGAACAGCGTTGGGCATCGCGATAAGCACATTACTTTTAAGTTTGAAAACGCAAAAAGCGCACCTTGAAACACAATTTCAGCGCTAACGTAAAATGCAAAGTCACTTTTAGGCTTAGAAGTCTGCTAGAAACACTTGCGCAAATTTCGTTTTCTGGAATGCGCAGAGTTTTGAAGCAATCAAATTTCAAAGAAAAGTTCAAATAGACGATCAGCACTTGAATGCTTAATCATCTCATTTCACAAGGACACTAGGCCGTAAAGTGGCCCACATTGACACCTTGGCAGTCAGCTGCTGTTCATTTCACTTCCGGTTCATAAATTCGCGTTTAATTGACTAGATGGAATTGAAAAAGCACGATCCGATAAAAAGCTCAAACATTTTATTCATCGAAATACACATGTACAAAAAAAGTGAAGATTAGTAGCTACGTACAAGGCACAGATTCTAACCTCGGTGGAATCTAAAACGAAAGCAGACCTAAAAAAAACCAATCCGCTATCTGCGCCTACCTTGTAAACATCTTGCTTTCTTCATGGACATCCATTTCGGTCGATTTGAACTCGTTTAATTCTTTACGTATAAATGCCTAAGAACAGTTTACCTCAAAACATTCTCAGCTGAGCAAACTGACCTTCTCAATTCCGGTGAGACGCGTCCACGGCTTATCGTTTTTACGATCGTAGCTTTCCGCCTTGGTCACTTTTACGAAGCTGTTGAATTTAATGATCTGTTGCTCCAGTCGCAGGAGTTTGCTACACGGTTGGTCGTCATCGGACTCGATTCCCGAAGCTATCGCTGGGTTCGTGCTCTTGCCCAATCTCCGTTTCCTTCGGGCTGGCAGCTCTTCATCATCGTCTCGATATTGTATGTCGGCGTCGCGAGCACTGTCGTCCGGCAATCGCCTGGGCAGACGATGGAAGAAAGCAGCTGCAAGACTTAGATGAATGACATACTCGATGTTTACGTACCGTGAGGCTTATCGCTACATAAGAAGAGCTCTGTCGTTGGGCAATCGACTGGGTCGACCATGGAAGAATTCACCTGCAAAACTTAGATGAATGCGATACAAGACGTTTAAATACCGTGAGGTTCATCGCTACACAAGGAGAATCGTCCTTAGAAGGACCAGCTTCTACAGGCGCCGCACTTCCAGCGAGAGAGTCCATCGGGGCGGTGGCAACGGTGTTTACATCCACACCAGCTTCACATGGGGCTTCCTCTCCAACGGCTTTCTCCACATCAGCCTCGCGCACCGTTTTGCGTGCTTCCGCCTTCCTCCCACAGATCATGTATCCGCAGGCGCCTGCCATGATTAAGGCGGCAATCACTAGTACGACCGCAACACCGCTTAGGACGAAGGACATTGGAGGCTGCGTTGAGATCCAGTCGATCGGAGAACGGTGGCGTTGAAGCAGCTCTCGCAACGAGCGATGGCATCTGATGAGAGCGAGAGGTCTCCAAAGTCAGAATACGTTTTTCAAAATTCTCGCGCTCGAAACGCGTTAAATTGTCGAGATGGAACATCACTTTGTATAGTTCGCACGTTCGAACGCGCGCGGGTGGCGCTGACAGGAGTTGGCATTTTCAACGTTACTGCCACTTGCCACTTTTGGACCTTTCGAGTTTATGGCGCGTTTAATGGTGTATTTTGTGTTTGTTTTGTTGTGATCTGTTTTGTTTCGTTATAAATGACTAGCGATGCGCGCATCGCTTCTGTATTGCTGTATATATTTGTGCTGTCTTCACTGGTTGATCATCGCAGTAGTGACTTTTGGTCAATTTACAGAAAATGTGTGGCCGAAAGAGAGCATCCGGATCCGTCGACTGCTCTACGGCTAATCGTGGAGTCTGGCTGGTGAAGGTTCCTCGATATTTATCGGACATATGGGAACAGAACCGTGGGAGGGCAGTAGGCAATTTAATGCTCAACAGCGGCGAGAAGATGATCTTTCGTTCAGACCCGTCTCTCGTGTCTTCCGCTCCTCGACCATCTGGAACTCTCCAGGTCTTGTCTTCATCATACCTTCTTTCAAATTATAAATTTAATTTTAGATCCCAAAATTGGCACCGGCGACAACTCGTGTCGGCAAGCAGCAAATACAACCAACACCCGTGTGCGTGGGCCGTCCTATGAAGCATCATGAAACACCAAAAGAGCACAATTTTCTCATCAAAGACATTCAGAATCAGACCATGGCTGTGTTCTCCGAAGACAAAACTGGTCTAGCTGAAAGAGCAACTGTCGCCACGGGAAATCTGTCCATTGAAGGAAGGGTTGGTCAATAGCAGTTCATGGCAGCAATCAACAATTTGTCTAGATTGTCAAGCGTGTAGAATGCCGTCCACCTGATTCGAAGGACTATTTAAGTATGAAAATAAGCAAGATCAAAGAACGCCAAGAGCCGCGTCGCAAGATCGAAATCCTACAAAAAGCTGCGGTCAAACACAAGCCGACGGCAATGCACGCTGAAGATCTGGTCCGAGAACGCGCGAAAAAGGAAGGAGTGAAGACTGTGCGCCAGGACAAGGACGTTGTGCGGGATGCGCTGTTCACCGCGTTCCAGCACCATCAGTATTATCGGCTCGCTGATCTTCAAAAGCTGACGAACCAGCCCCCCAATTACTTGAAGGATATTCTTATTGAAATCGCTAATTACAACACAATTCCCCCACATCGGTCTATGTGGGAACTGAAACCAGAGTACAGAAACTACCAATGCGATCAGAAGGAAGACGAGGACGACATTGAAGAATTGTAGAATCTCTAAGCAGCGGGTTTTTATCTATGTGGAAGAGAATAGCGAATAAAACGTTGACTTTTCTTAAAGTTTCATCATTGGTTTCCGCAGTGCAGTCTTTTCAGGTAACGATCGCGAATTTCAGGATCCCAGAGCAGGGCTTCAATGGGTGGCATTGGTTCTCAGCATTGCTTTCTCCTAATATAAGGACCTCTGTCGAGGACAAGGTCATGAGATCAAGATGACGCTCGTCGGTGGATCGGCCGCTGAGAAGCCGAGTCTCCAACAGAGAATCACAGTCCACCAGAAGAGTCAGGGAGTTCTACGCAAAGCGACCCGCGGAATCGCCAAGGAACGCCGCAGTGCGCCGCAGAAAAGCGCGCGGAAGCCAAAATTGACCGCCGAAGACTTGGACCGCGACATCGACTCCTACATGGCCAAGGCAAAGACCAAGTCGGCCGAGAACGAGGTCCAAATGGTGTGAAAGGAGATTTGTGTTTGTCAGTAAAGTCCGTTCTTCAATGAACCCCGAGCGCCTTCGAGTCGCGAAGATGCAAAATTCACGTTTATTGACATCATCGCCGCGTTCACCACAGCTTCTGCGGCCCGTAAGCGCCGTAGAACCCGCTGGGCTCGCCTCCGTATCCGTAGCCGTCGTTGTGCGCAGCGTTGTATCCGTGGTTGTTGCCGTAGCCGTCGGCGTGCTTCTTGCCGTACGACTCGCCGTCAGCGTGGCGCTCGTGTCCTCCGTAGTTCGCCTCCGACCAGTCGGACTTTTCGCCGCGTTTGAATCCGTCCGAGTGACCTCCGTTGCTGCCGTAGCCGTTCTGGCCACCGTATCCGCCTCCGTAGCCGTGGAACGGCGCGGCGCCGTAGCCTCCGTAGAACACTCCGTGGGGTCCGAAGCCTTCAGCGAGCGTCGAGGCGGCGACGACGGCAAAGAGCGCGAGGGAGAGGAGACGAGGCGACATGGCGAGTTGCGTCTCTCGACGAGACGAGGAATTTATGGAGGGAAAGTGGGTCGCGGAGGCGCTTTTTGAACCGAAAACGCTTTCGATCCTGTTCTCCTCCCGCTTAATGACGTCTCTGCGCATTCCAACGACGATTTCTGGTTGCGGCGGATGCTAGGAGTCGCGCTCTCTGACCGTACTGAGCACAGAAACGCCGCGTTGATCTGAGAACGAACGAGGCGCACTGATAAGGAGACCAAACTCCACAGGCCGACTCCTTTGTGCCCGGGTATAACTCCTTGACAGCGAGGCACAACTGGCTACAATGTACACTGCTTTTGTCCTTCCTTATCGCGTCGACAAGCAGCCGGAGTCACGTAGAGTCGTCTCCATCGATGGATACAAAAGGCGCCTCGCGGTCCTCTCCGCACTCCGCCTGCAATGTTCCGCACTTTCCTCCTCGTCTCCGCGCTCTTCTCCGTCGCCTTCGCGTGCACCTGCATGCCCGGGCCGCCCAACCCCGAGAAGCAGTTCTGCAGGTCCGACGCCGGTAAGCGCGCCCATACGCGCTGAATCCTCGCGATCCTTTCAGTCGGCGTCTTCCGCATCTTGAAACGCGTCCCCGGCAACGACACCGCGTTCATCCTCAGCCACTACGCCGCCCCGACACTCGTCTTCAAGGTGAGCGGAGCGCCTCTCTCTCCGCTAATTCGAGATTCAGAGCGTCGCTGGCAAGGACGGCAGCGCCAGTCAGCCCAACCCCGAGTTCCTTACCGTCATCGAGACCAACAGCCACTCGGCCGCCTGTGGCCTCACCTGGCTGCAGGAGGGAAAAGAATATCTCCTCAACGGCGCCTACGACAACGAACGCCGCACTCTGCACATCGGCATCTGCGGCCAGATCGCGGCCACACAGTGGAGCAACGTGCCCGCCGACATCAAGAAGGCGCTCGAAGACGGCGCCTACAAGTGCTCTCAGTAACGCTGAATCGTTTCTCTCCGCTTTTGGCCAATTCTATCATTAAACTGTTTCGTTTGAGTAAACAATTAATCTGTGGCGTCGCGTTCTGCAAGCGGGTAACCGCGCTCTCCAAAATACTCGCATTCGATCCACAACGGGCACAAAACGTCGTATTTAATTGAAAATCAAGACGACCGCAACCGGCATTCCTAGCGAGAAATGATGGAAACGACGGTCATGCAGTTCTCCCTGAAGAGGCGCTTCTTGAGAAACGTGACTTTGCTGGTCGCGTTCTTCACGAGCCTGCGCAATCCGACTCGATATTCGCGAAAGGCGAGGAATGCAGTGAGCAGAGTGACCAGCAACCGAAACTAGAAAAACCCAAATTCAACGAGTCGCACTGCATTCATAATATCATTAGAGTTTATAAGATGTCAAGGACAGCTTCCACGAATCCGGGATAACTGCGCAACTTCACGGTAAACTTCTCATCGCTGGCCATTTCATTGAGGATCCCCATGAGGTCCGTGTCGTTTACAATTTCTATAGCAGTGCTTCCGTCTTCCGTCTTCTTCGATGAGCTCTCAACGTCCTTGGCTTCGGTTGGATTTCCGCTCATTTCAGCGAAGCTTTTCTCAATTTTGTTAAGCTTCTTCATCGCTTGCAGCAGTAGCCCATTGATACCGTCGATTTGCTCGCGCAAAGATTCAATGGCGGAGATGTCCATCTGTTCTGCAAGAATAACATTAATCGCTGGAATATATCGATAGCACCACAATACAGACTAGCTGATCACAACGCTGCCACGCTTACAAAGGTAAGAAAGCATAAGAGAAACAAATTCAGAGTTGAGAAATTTTATAAAACGATTACGCAACGCAAACCAACAGGAAGGAAACAATATTGGTACATTTTTATGAAAATGGAAAAATCAAAACAGACAGAATGACGAAATAAAGACCAGTTCAAACCAACCCAGAGAAAGCTAAATTTTGGCACGACTTTAATAATAAAAATTGAGAAAGAATAAAAATAAAGTAGAAACCAGAAAATAATATATGTACAGTATATACAGTAACACGACGTCGAGAGGGCCAAGAGGACTAAGCAGGCACCATGGGTCCAGGCACAGTTTGGCGGAGGAACTGGTGACGGGATGCGTCACTCGCACTCATCCGCGGAAGGTCCCTGGAGTTGTAGGCGAGCAGGCCAAGCATGAAGCGTTCGAAGTATACTGCATCGCGCAGCATCCAGTCGTGTTCTTCGATGACCGTGGCTGCGATCGACCAACGAGCGCGAGGCTTCATCAGTGGATCCCCCTCCTGGAAAAGATAATCAATCGGAAATAGCGATTAGACAGCACTTACCTGGTCAAAGTAGTGGTCGCTGAAGCGGTAGCCCTTGCGGTCGCAGGGAGGCTGTCCGAGAATCTCCATCATCTGCATCAGATGCTCCTGGTTCTGATCAGCAGGGCTATCTGAGCAGAGGATGAAGAGTTCGTCGCCGTCGGTGCAGAGTTCATAAGACATGCAGGCAAAAGCCCACACGTCGGACCAGCAGCCACCGACCCGTTGACCCACGATGGTTTCGAAGGAATTGTATCCACTGGCACTGGGTGTGGGCACATCCGCCGATCGCCAATCCTAAAGAAATCAGTTACAGATGAACTAAAAATGAAGAGAAACTTACTTTCCAGAGGTACGAACCTCCCAACCCGGAGATCTTGACGTTGGCGGGGAGAGCGTCGCTCTGCTGCAGTGCGAACTGATCATGTGCTTCGACATGATTGATCTTGGCAGTTCGCATCTGGGCCAAGATAGTTGCAAGTGAGGGGGCGCCTAACTCGCTCACTGGATGAGCGTGCATCATCTAAATAAACCGAGCAGTCAAACAAATCAAAATAAATCAAAGCAACTTACGACGCCGACTTCAAATGAGGCCTGCGTCAGAGCAATCGCCTCATCCAGGAGGTCGCGCATGCCACTCGGCTTCAACTCCACCATGATGTTCTTCAAGCCCAGATCTCCATGAGCGCGTAGCTTGAAGTAATGAAGCGCCCTGAGTCCCTCTGCCACTTGCTTGAGAATGTGTTTGCACTCATTCAAGGGAAGTGGCGTATCAGCGGTTTCGGAGTAGGTGGCCAACGACTGAGCGTACAGCTAAAAAACAAGTTAGTAAAGCCAAGCACCAAATAGACAACCTCAGTGACGATGCATTGGAACCCACGGACGAAACCAGCGAAGGAGTCCCCGGCGAGGTTGAAATGGTCCAACATCAGCGCCAGTCGCTCGTTCTTCTTCTTCTTCGCCATCATCTTCAGGAAGACCTACAAACAGTTGGAAATTAACAAAAATGCAAACAAAGCTTACGTCAATCTCGCGATTGGCTTGCTGCGAGGCGGCATCCGAGTTCGAGAAGATCTTCATTGCGACGAGGCGGCAGTCACGGGTGTCCCAGCATCTCCAGAACACAGCGTTTTTGCGCACGGCTAACTTCTTGAGAGTGAAGTAGCTGAAATAAATCAATTTGAATGAGAGAAAAGTCACGATTAGCGCCTACCGGCGTCCCAACAGCATGTGTTCGAAGATGGGTGCATGCCCAATCGTGCCGAACTGGCAACGACCACGGAAAGTCGACGTGGCCGAAGCAGGAGTGTTGTTGCGGATGACTGGAATGCGCAGAGCGTTGAAAACGAACGTTGCAGAAGAGTTTTCCATTTTCGAAATGTCGAAATTTCGAAATTCAATCAACGAAATGTGCAGCGACCGCTCTTCCACTCGCGCGGCCTAAAATGTGACCGTACACAAGCGTTTCGTTGTGGGACCCAGAAAATTTAAAATTCAAAAAAGCACTCGCGCTCAAATGCGCGATTTCGGTGAATTTTTGAACTTGCAGGATAACAGTAACTGGAACCTCGTATGCACTCTGCGATAACGATATTTACAAAAGTTTATCCACTAAGATTGATATGTGTACACGACGACAACTACAATAGAAATACGGAGCACCGCGAGTGCTCTCTTAAACAGCTTCAGCCACGTATTTATTATGCTGAGTATCCTCTGTCGATCTACCACTTGATCAGCCGCACGAACTTGTTGTACGGCGACCTGCGGACGAAGAATTTGCGTCCTTCGTTGTACGCCAAGAGAATCAAGGCGACACCGAACGAGAACGCCCAGACCTGTGCCAATATTGTTTCCTTCCCGTTGGTTTGCGTTTTCGTTTTATAAAATTTCTCAACTCTAAATTTGTTTCTCTTATGCTTTCTTACCTTTGTAAGCGTGGCAGTGTCGTGTTCAGCTAGTCTGTATCGTGGTGCTATCGATATATTCCAGCGATTAATGTTATTCTTGCAGAACAGATGGACATCTCCGCCATTGAATCTTTGCGCGAGCACATCGACGGTATCAATGGGCTACTGCTGCAAGCGATGAAGAAGCTTAACAAAATTGAGAAAAGCTTCGCTGAAATGAGCGGAAATCCAACCGAAGCCAAGGACGTTGAGAGCTCATCGAAGAAGACGGAAGACGGAAGCACTGCTATAGAAATTGTAAACGACACCGACCTCATGAGGATCCTCAATGAAATCGCCAGCGATGAAAAGTTTACCGTGAAGTTGCGCAGTTATCCTGGATTCGTTGAAGCTGTCCTTGACATCTTATAAACTCTTTTGTCGGTGTCCGGCTTAGGTTTCGGGAGTGGTTTGATGGTGCACGTGCAATACTCGTCGCGCTTGAAGCGCACGGCAACTTTTCCCGCCTTGCAGTACTTGAAGAAATCTCCGATATTCGCTACTTTCTGAACACATCGATGTTTAGAGTCAAAAATTTTAGAATCGGCATTTACCTGCTCGTTGACGGCGATAACGATGTCGCCTACGAAGAGTTTTCCGAGAAAACAAGAAGAAGGCATCAATTTGGTGATTTTCGGCGGATTCTCCATGCTGAGCATCAAGCCAACGGTGAACGGCGCCTTCAGCTCGACATCGAGAACCGATTCGACAAGCTTATCGTTAGGAACTGAAACGTTTCAATTGAAATTGAGGGGATTACGATGGCGAGATACCGAAAACGGTGCCCATGTTGGGTGGTCGAACGGCGGCTTTGTGAGAGGAGCGATCCGGTCGTTGTCAGCATTTGGTCACTGCTACCGACCTTCTCGAAGACTGCAATTTCCGCGAAATGAAAAGAGTGTGTTGGACATTTGCAGAAACAGACTGAAACACGTCAGACAAAACCAGATCGCCAAGGAGATGCGCACAGTTGGCACGAAGAAGTCGAAATCGTAATATAATCAATAATTTATTTTCGGGGTTTGGGGAAACTTAAATGCACTAGGAGGACTTTGGTTCATTTCAGGTCCTCCACTATTTTCTTGTATTCGGCAATTTCTGTTTTCAAACCTTCGATGACCTCTTCCGACTCCCTCAGTGCTTTCTCTCTCGCCTCGTCTTTCTTCTGCATCTCGAGCTGCTTCGCCCTGATGCGCTCTATTTCGTCCGTGCATTTCTTTTTCTTTCTCTCTAGCAACAATCTGTCCGCGACAGAGCGAACTTCTCTCTGAAAATGATTTCATTATAGAACGGCGGTGCGCAATCTCACCTTCTCGGATTGCTCCTTTGCTGCCGCTAGCTTTTCTTCAAACTCCCTTTTCTCATCCTTCAGTCGTTCCAGTTCGTCTTTGTGCTCGGAAACCACCTTATTCGCCAGCTCGATCAGCTCTTTGCTGTCGTCCGGCTCCACCGCAAGTTTTGCGAATTTCTCTTCTAGAGGACTTAAGTCAGCCGCCGGGCGATATCGCTCCATTAATTCCATCATTGCGGACCTCTCATGAGCGATTATTGCCTCTTCGTCGATGTTTAAGCCAGGCGAGTATACGTTCTGCATGTTGTCAAGAGTCTCCTCGATCTAAACTCTCTTTCTCTAAATCCTCCTATCGAAGCCAAGAACAGACCTTATCGATAAACTTTAGCGTATTTTCGATTTCGGCGTTTAGTGTATCGTTCCACAATTTCGTTTGTTTCCTACTTTCACAGCGCGCAGTCTTCCAGGTTTCGAATAGCTGAGTTGCTTCTTCTCTGAAAAATCGCGGAAGATGAGTCAACAGCAACCACAACCTACCTGATTGTAGCCAAACATTCGTCTCGCAGCTGCTGGCGATACTTCAAAGCGATGTGGGTTTCCTTCGCTGCTTGCAGCTGATTTTTCTTCTTTCCCGACATCACAGGGCGACGGGGCACGATGCGGCGATAGTTGCAATAACGTTGCTCTGCAGGCAATTCAATCGAGTGCGAAATGCGCGTTTCATGCTTCTCTGAACGTTGATGGAAATGTACGAGATATCGTTGCCGTAAAACCCAAAGTGAATAATCTCTTTAATTCTGTGAAGACGACGTGAAGGTTTGATTTTTCAGTTTTATTTCGCACCTGATGTTTGTCAATTTGAATCTACACCTAAGCCCAGAACATATTCGGTTCCAATAATTAGAAAAACTCAATTAATGGCTGTTGGAATTAGCACAGAACATCTACGGAAATTGAAAATGGGCTAAAATAATAAGACCAATTATAACATCAAAATTAGTGAAAACCCATATGCACAAATAACAAATTAAGATGTCACTTTATATGCAAAAAACAAACACAATTAATACAATTAGAAGCACTTGCGATGAACGATCGAAGGTCCAGCCTCGTCGTATTCTTGTTTGCTGATCCACATCTGCTGGAAGGTGGAGAGCGAGGCGAGGATGGAGCCTCCAATCCAGACCGAGTATTTGCGCTCTGGAGGAGCGATGATCTTGATCTTCATGGTGCTAGGCGCAAGTGCGGTGATTTCCTTCTGCATGCGGTCCGCGATTCCTGGGTACATGGTGGTGCCTCCGGAGAGAACGGTGTTGGCGTACAAGTCCTTGCGGATGTCGATATCACACTTCATGATGCTGTTGTAGGAGGTTTCATGGATGCCGGCCGACTCCATGCCCAAGAACGAAGGCTGGAACATAGCCTCGGGACAGCGGAAGCGCTCGTTTCCTACGGTGATGACCTGTCCGTCGGGAAGTTCGTACGACTTCTCGAGCGAGGAGGATGAGGCGGCGGTGGCCATCTCCTGCTCGAAGTCGAGAGCAACGTAGCAGAGCTTCTCCTTGATGTCGCGAACGATTTCGCGTTCGGCTGTGGTGGTGAACGAGTAACCGCGCTCCGTGAGAATCTTCATCAAGTAGTCGGTGAGATCTCGGCCAGCCAAGTCCAGACGGAGGATGGCGTGAGGGAGCGCATACCCTTCGTAAATAGGAACCTATTAACAAGACAAAACTAGTTATCACAAAAGTAGAAAAATAATTGATACCGTGTGGGTGACTCCATCTCCGGAGTCGAGGACGACACCAGTGGTGCGGCCGGAGGCGTAGAGAGAGAGCACCGCTTGAATGGCAACGTACATGGCGGGCGTGTTGAAGGTCTCGAACATGATCTGCGTCATCTTTTCTCTGTTAGCCTTGGGGTTGAGTGGCGCCTCGGTGAGGAGGACGGGGTGCTCCTCGGGGGCGACCCGGAGCTCGTTGTAGAAGGTGTGGTGCCAGATCTTCTCCATATCGTCCCAGTTGGTGACGATTCCGTGCTCGATGGGGTACTTCAGGGTGAGGATACCACGCTTGCTCTGGGCCTCGTCTCCGACGTACGAGTCTTTCTGTCCCATACCGACCATCACTCCCTTAACACATTGCGGTTAACAAGTTTTGTTACAAGAGGATTCAAACCTGGTGACGAGGACGTCCGACGATAGATGGGAAGACGGCGCGCGGAGCATCGTCTCCGGCGAAACCGGCTTTACACATACCGGAGCCATTGTCGACAACGAGAGCGGCAACTTCTTCGTCACACATAGTTACGGATACTGAAACAACAAATCTTATGACGAACGTCTGCGAATGCAAAACGAAATGCATAATTCAAAGCGCGAAAATCAACATTTAATTTCAGCAAAAACTTCATGTCGAGTACACCACTTCTTTAGTGGTTGCTTTGCTCGCAACCGAACAACAAGCGCAGCATTTCCACAGCAAAACCAAACAGCGAACCAATTTCCAAAGCAACACCAAACAGCGAACCAATTTCCAAAGCAACACCAAACAGCGAATCAATTTCCAAAGCAACGCAACATCAGACAGCGAAACGCTTCTGGTCACAAAACAAATCAGTTGACAAATTAATTGGACAAACACGTCGCATCGTGCGTGGTTGATTTTAGGATTCGCTGAGCACGGTAGCGAGGGAGAGGCCAAATACAAACTCACAGATTATCGTGACAAGACCGTGTATAGCACAAAAAGAAACTATATTTGTCAACTGTTCGTCTACATACCGCAAGCAAAAGGAAATAAGAAATTACATGAACGGACTCATGGAGATGTGCGTCACTCGTCAATAAAGTTGATATTTTGCATCGGAAATAATGATGCGTTCATGCAGATGTACACAATATTAGTGAAATAAATATGGAAAATGAGGGAAATCAGGTACATTTTTGTGGAATTTGAGCGAATTGGACGTCGCCGCTGGATGCAACGGTTGGGACAAAGTTAATTACTCGTTTGCAATCCACAAAAAACGCTATCATGCCACCGTGCTCATTCTCAGTAGCAATGCGATCAATCGAATCTGAAGAAACGAGGTAAGAATTCTTTAATTTGGCAGCAACGTTCAAACGTCGTTCCCCTGTGAGCTCCAGTGAGGTCATCTGCTGCAAGTGATCTTTGATTTTTTGCGTTATCGCGTTCTGCGTAGCATGGTCGCTGTAATCAATAGTGCTCTCCTGATGCAGTGTACCGCTGTTCTCTCCTTTTTTTTAGCTCTTTTCAATGTTCTCCTTTCAGAGATGCGCGTGAATACGAAGTTGATCATCGACACCGACGGAGTGACGGACGACGTGAGGGCGATCTCCATCGCTCTGCAAAGCGGAGCCGCCGACGTCGTCGCCATCACGACGGTCCACGGATGCGTTTCCGTCGATCAGGCGACGGCGAACGTCTCGAGGACGTTACGAGCGAACGGAAAACAGGTAAACAACGTGCTATGCCAACATTTCAAACATCCGTTCTCTAGGTGCCGGTCTACAAGGGTGCGAAGAATCCAATAATCTACAGACCTCTTGTCGACCACTCGAACGTTTTCGGTCATGACGGAATCGGAGATCAACCAGAAGCGCCGCCAGCTGTCAAGCCGGAAGATTTCACGAATTACGTGCAGAACAAACACGCCGCTCAAGCGCTGATCGATTTGTGTCGTGAAGACAGCGAAATCACGCTCGTCTGTCTGGGTCCCCTCACGAACGTCGCTCTGGCGCTCAAATTGGAGCCCGCGTTCGCGCGGATGCCGAAGAAATTGGTGATCATGGGCGGAAACTACTACGCGATCGGCAATGTCTCCACGCATCCAACGGCGGAATTTAACATTTTCGGAGATCCGGAGGCCGCACATGCAATTTTTGCTGAAATGGAGTGTCCCATCATAGCTGTTCCGTGGGAGGCTTTCCTGCTCGAAGGCAAAAAGGTAGGTTAGACTGCGGATAGGCACTGCTAAATAACGCAGGACTTTTCAGTACGAGACGGAGGTCGACTATGACGCTCATCTTCACTTCGATACTCGTTTGTCAAAGTTCCTCAACACCGCCACGAGCGTCATCCGACATCGCATGGAAACCGTGAAGCATCGCAAATACGCCTATTGCGACGAGATTGCGGTTGCTGCAGCCATTGATCCCGAGAACGTCATTATACAAACCCGGATGTTGAGGGTTACTGTAGAACTGAGCGGTCAATTCACGAGGTGCTTCGGATATCTGTTGACATTCTTTCAAATGCACTTTCAGAGGACAAGTGGTGGTGGATTGGACGCATGTGACTCCAGATAACGAGGTGGAGGAAGAAACGGATACGTCAATGAAACGCATTCGCTTCGTCACCTCCTACGACATTAAGAAGGTCGACCAGATGATGATCGACGCAGCTCAGAAAGTCTAAATCGTTTGCTCAAACATTGAGAGTTGTCAACAAGTTTTTCGTCTGCGATTCCAGTTCCGTTTCTTTCCATTCTTAATTACCTCAATCGTCGTCCACCCAACGAACAAGTACCTCAAAAAAAAAAGCCGGCTAACGTACTCCGCACGACGTTCACGTCTCGAGCGACGGGCGACTGGCGGACACGTGCATCGATTTTCTCTTCTTATCGCCAGCACTCTTTACTCCTTCGTCTCGTTTCTTAAATCCATTTAATTTTAAGAGAATGGTTTGTCTAGTTGCTTTGGATTGGATGTGATGAGTCGGAGAAGATCAGAGTTCAATTGGTTATTCGATCGGGTGCTTTCAACGTGGTCTTGGGCGCTCGCGTACGAGCGATGCGTGTGTTTCCTGTTTTATTTTTCAAGATTACAACTTCCGAAGGGATTTTCTAGTGAAAAATGTTGGCGCTGATTTGTGCGACATGTGAGCTTTGCGAGCAGGCGTCTGCTTCAAACTGCACAACACAAAGATGAGACAGACAAAAGAGAAAAACAATGCGGGAATGCGGTCAAAACAAACTCGGAATCTGCTGCAATTTCTCGGTTTGGGGAAATCTGAGAAGCGAAAATTCAAATTTAATTATTAGCGCGCAAAAAAACGTTATCGCTGCGATTGTTCTCTGTCATCCACTCAGTCAGCGCTTCATAAATTGTCTTTATTAATTGTTCTGTTGCCTGGATGCGCCCAACGTGGATTGCTGACTTGTCAAACTAAAAGGCAAGTCAAAGAGAAGATTCTCTCCATCTAGACTCAAAAACGAGCAGAAAGAACTTTTGCGCGAAATTATCTCTCAAATTACCGCGCTTCTGTTCCGCACAAAAAGAGCTTATCGTGTTTCAAAGCGCGCAAAAAACGTTATCGCCGCAGAGCAGTCGAACGAACGCCATTTGTTTGAACCAAATGGCGGACAAAAACGTTCGTTTGCAACGACGAACGCTTGTGACTCATTTTGTGATCATTGGCCGCCCCGGGTTCAGGTCGGTTTCCACTTCCTCCCAGTCGCAACTCTGCGTTTCAGACATGCGGGTCATGACGAAGCTGATCATCGACACCGACGGAGTGACGGACGACGTGAGGGCGATCTCCATCGCTCTGCAAAACGACACCACCGACGTCGTCGCCATCACGACGGTCCACGGATGCGTTTCCGTCGATCAGGCGACGGCGAACGTCTCGAGGACGCTGCGAGCGAACGGAAAACAGGTAAACAACGTTTTTTCTATCTAATTTCAACTCGATTGACAGCTTCCGGTCTATAAGGGTGCAGCGAACGCCATAATCTCGAAGAAGCGGCTCGACTACTCTTCCTGTATCGGTCGTGATGGAATCGGAGATCAACCAGAAGCGCCGCCAGCTGTCAAGCCGGAAGATTTCACGAATTACGTGCAGAACAAACACGCCGCTCAAGCGCTGATCGATTTGTGTCGCGAAGACAGCGAAATCACGCTCGTCTGTCTGGGTCCCCTAACGAACGTCGCTCTGGCGCTCAAATTGGAGCCGGCGTTCGCGCGGATGCCGAAGAGGATCGTCACCCTTGGTGGAAACTACTACGCAGTTGGCGGCAACGTTTCCTCTAATCCAACGGCGGAATTCAACTTCTTTGGCGATCCAGAAGCGGCTCACATCGTCGTAGCCGAAATGGAGTCGCCGATCGTCGCTCTTCCAAGAGAATCTTTCATCTTCGAGTGCAAGAAGGCGAGAATACCGATTCTTCTCTAGCGTAATGGCGCAAACTGCTTTCAGCACGCAACCGAAGTCGACTTCGACGCGCACCTGAGGTTCAACACCCAACTCTCCCGATTCTTGAACGCCGCCACAAACGTCGTTCGTTCGTACAAGGCGAAACAAGGGAAACAGTGCGCGTATTGCGATGAAGTCGCCGTTGCAACCGCCATTGACCCGGAAGACGTCATTCTGCAGAGCCGAGTGTTGAGGGTTACTGTAGAGTTGACTGGTCAGCTAACGAGGTTGACAACTTTTTTTGTATTTTCTTCATCTGACGCGATTTTAGGGGCCAAGTGGTGGTCGATTGGATTCACGCGACGCATGAACATTCAGAAGCGACAGAAAAGGGAACGGTCCTATTCGTAACCTCATACGACGTGAAGAAAGTCGATGAATTGATGCTTGAGGCCGCGAAAAGAATTTAATTTATCCGAATAAATCATTCTGACTTCAACACCGCTTCGTGGACCATCCGGTCAACGTGCTTGACGTTGTAGGAAGTGACAAACTGAATCAGCCTCCTGGAAGTGTCCAGTTTGTGGAGTCCGGTCTCTTCCTCCTCTTCCCACATCGGATGAGTCCAATCAACGGCCACTTGGCCCCTAAAGCACTCTTTATAGTGAAAAGCTGTAGGAATACGGTACGTACCTAGTGTGGGTGCCGTTGAGTTCTACCGTAACTCGCAGCTTCTGACTATTTGCAATGACATTTTCTGGGTCAATCGCGGTGGCGACGGCGATTTCATCGCAGTACGCGAATTGCCGTCCGTTTCGGCTTAAAATTTCGCGGCCTACGGTAGTCACAGAGGTGAAGTAGTCAGCCAAAGGTGTTCCAAGCTGAAGATGCGCACTGAAGTCGACCTCGGATTCGTGCTGGAACCACCCCACAGTGAAAATGCACAAAAAGCTGAATACAGTACCTTCTTGCCCTCAATGAAGAAAGCCTCCCACGGGACTACCGTAACCGGACACTCCATTTCGGCCAAAACGATATGCGCAGCTTCTGGATCACCGAAGAAGTTAAATTCGGCGGTGAGGGTCGAGCTCACATTGCCGATCGCGTAGTAGTTTCCGCCCATGATCACCAATTTCTTCGGCATCCGCGCAAACGCGGGCTCCAATTTGAGCGCCAGAGCGACGTTCGTGAGGGGACCCAGACAGACGAGCGTGATTTCGCTGTCTTCGCGACACAAATCGATCAGCGCTTGAGCGGCGTGTTTGTTCTGCACGTAATTGGCGAAATCCTCTGCAAGAGCCTTTGGAAAGTCATCAGGGCGATCGGAAATTCCGTCTTTTCCAAAGATCGACGACTCGTCGACGGCTTTTGACTTCAGAATCAGGGGGTTTGCGGCGCCTTTGTAGATTGGAACCTGCGAATCTAGGCGTAAATGACCACAAGGACGTCGTTTACCTGTTTTCCGTTCGCTCGCAGCGTCCTCGAGACGTTCGCCGTCGCCTGATCGACGGAAACGCATCCGTGGACCGTCGTGATGGCGACGACGTCGGCGGCGTCGCTTTGTAGAGCGAGAGAAATGGCGCGAACATCGTCGGACACGCCGTCGGTGTCGATGACCAGGGTGTTCTTCACCCGCATGCTGAAGAAGCGACCCTGAAGTGAGAAAAAAGCGGAAATGGGCAAGAAGACCGCATGTGAGCGTCTGACTGCGAATTTGCAGAAATCGGCCAAAAAAGCCCAAAGTGCAAGAAGACTGGAACCAGACAAGAACCGAATGCACTTTGCAATTCGATCGATGCGCTGCAAAACGAACAAAGAACGAGCGGAAAGAAGCGACGAGCACTGAGTGACGGGCCATAAACGAACCGATGCGGCGCTATCTTGTGATAGTGACTATCATAACGCTGATGGTCGTCTGATCAACTATTCTTTGCGGTACGGCGATGCGACGAAGCAATTGTCAGCAATTTAGCCTTTTGGTGATGTCGGCGATTGCTTTGACCATTACCATAACAAATTGCATTCCACGTGTGCTGACACCGTCTGCAAGAGAAATCAGAACTTGGGACCATTGGACGACAGCATGGGCTCTGGTTACCATGCTCATGCGTATAGGAAACGCACAGGAGAACGTCAGGTTCAGCTGCTTCTATTTGTGGCGCTCTACGCAAATAATGATGTGCAACTGATTCAGCGCTAATGCGTAAATTTCTTTGTGAAAAACAAATAAACAAAGTCGATTTTCGAGTGATTTGAACGTTGAACGCATAGCTCTCTTGTTGTTCCGAAAGAGAACAGGTTTTCTGCTCGCCGGTTCAAGGCGCACTTCGAACTCTTTCATCGTCTTGCGGCGCTGAATCTGCTGAAATTCGGAGAACGGCAACATTCTGTCGCCCTTTGTAATTCTGCAATTCGGCACGGAGTTCCAGCCATTTGCTTTCACTTTCGGTCTGTCAGACTCTGCATGGAGAACTTCGCGCCACATACGATTCGCGCCAGAACATGGGAAACAGCGGACGCCGAAACCTCCGATCGATCTGCGAACGTGGGAATCACTATCAATAACCGCGATGGAGCATGGGCGTGCGACTTCTGGAAAGCGAGGGGAGACAGCGACCCAAGTACAGCATCACGTTTGACGAGCTACGACACGTCAACCGGCAACATCTGCGGAATTCACTATTCCTTTCCATTGTAACACTAGCCACAAGCCGGCTGGCCATTTTCGTTAAAACCTGGCCCGTGGAACTTTCCATGGCTCGATTGGAGACTTTTATTATTCTAGAGATAGGAATTTTACTTTGAAGGTCGATTCTCCTTCGATTTCAGGGAGCTGCAGGGCTTCAAGCCCGAGTTACAGGATGTGGAGGCAGCGTTGCAGCTTCTAAACTGAAGTAACTCATCGCAGCTACTTTCCGGGAAAGACTGATTGGGAGAAGACGAAAATTCAGCATTTCGTGTGGAGACGTCTCCATTGAGTTCGAGTCAGCGCACAACACGCGCAGATGCGCACAGTGGTGGACCAGATGGGAAATCAAATGGTCTTTGAACTGAATTGTTTGTACGCGTGTCGCCGACTCCAACGTCCGATCAGAATATTCAGAATATAAAAAACGAATAAACAAAGTCGCTTTTCGAGTGATTTGAACGTTCAACGTGTCGCTCTGAAGAAGAGATCGATCAAAGGCTTTGATCGATCTCTTTTTGTTCCCGGAGAGAACGGGTTTTCTGCTCGCCGTTGAGAAGCTTCCAACACGTGGCGCACGTAAAACGGCAAAACGGGGTGCACGCCAGTTCTAATTTGCTTATTTCCCATGATTTCTAGAAAATCGGTTAGAATCCACGTTCCACGCATTTTCTGAGTAGTTCGGTCGATTCGCACGGTTACACTTGTCTCCTTTCAGTGATCGATCAAACGACGAGAATAACCTTGAAATCCACTCCTTAGCAGCTGATGTGCAAAACGCAAACTTCTTCCATTGCGCTCCATTGTCAGCTGTGCTGATGCCCTCCGCCGCGTCCAAAGTGTTCGTTGCTTCCTTCTCCACAGTGGATGCAAAGTCGTCCGCATGGGTTCCTGTCCACTTCCTCCTTCCCGAGTACTCTTTGACCTTTCCAGAAGGCAATTCGCTCCCTTTCAAGCTCTCAACACCTGCTAAGATTGCGAATCTCAAAGTCGTGTTCATCGGTCTGAATCCGGATCGATCGACTCCAATCCACTCGTCGTGGGCTTGGATCCACAATCCTTCAAAAACGAAGATTCATCTGCTGCAAGAGATGGTCCTGGCAAAGATTCCACTAACTGAGAAAGGAGCGAACGCTGAAGACCACATACAGTATTCTGAACTGTGCGCGGCCAGTGATGCTGCAGAACGACATTTCGGAAGATTATCTTTAATGCAACCGTCTTGTAACCCGAATTATGAGCAATAAACATTGAAAGTAGTTAGTCATGTTGCAGATCTTATTGATCAACACCAACAGGATCGTTTGCAGCGGCACCTGTACTATCAATGAATTTTTGGAGGTTGGTCTTATGCTCCTCACGTTGATACCGGCTGCGGTCCTGAAATTGTAATCTAAGAATACTTTAACAACAAACGTTAATCTTACCTTAACAGTCTTGTACCACGCATCCTCAAAGATCGCAATCGTTAGCGAAAGCAGAACGTAGATGAAGAGCATGACAAAACTATAGACGAACACTGTAGAAAACACCAGGACTACGGTACTCGAGCTTTCCACTGTCACGAATGTGGCAAACATGTCGTCTCCATTGAGAAGAGAGAACAGAGTCTTCGATGATCGCGACAGAGTGTGGAATTTCGGACTGTAGGGTCCAATTATCGTCCATCCGGCTAGCAGAAAAGCGGTGTACATGATTCCAGCACAGATCATCAACTGTAGAACGTTAGTCATAATTTTGGTCATTGAAATTAGAACCTAAATTTAGTGCTTATTGTCAAACCGAATAAGAGCAAGGCGTACATTGAGGAAGGTGAGATATCGCAGCAGGTCTATAGATACGACGAAAATGGCGAATCCGAGAAGTAGACTTGTGCACGTGTACAAACCGTTGTCAAAATCCTAAATCAATGCATTAATTGTGTGCATTAAAATTAGCCAAATCCTACCGTACTAGATAAAGTAAACTTGATGCAAGTTCCTACGATGATTATCGTGTCGTTCAGAATTATGAAAATATACCACAGGTGGAAAAATTGCCATTTCTCTTGAAAAGTCAGGATTTGATTGAGATGATTCTTGAAGTAGGTTTCAGTATTCTAAAATCAAGATTATTAAAAATAGCTCATCAAATTCACACCTTCATAAGTTGTAGTCCGTGAACCACCGAGCGCACTGAGATGACCATGGAAAGCAGGCAGCAGAGACAACGAAAGCGTCGAGAACGATGTTGAACCAATCGTCGGCTTTCAGTTCGGATACTGAAAACATTGAATTCGCTTGAGAATCAGAAAGGTGGGATACGCACTAGGCACAAATCCGAAGATCTCGATTCTGCATTGCACAGGACTGAGCTTCACCGACAGATCCATTCCTATCATGTCGTTTCGTTTGGAGTTATCGAAGAGAATCGAGGTCTGACATTAAATTAGGCTTAATGGCGTATGATGGACGATTACCTCGACTTTATGACAAGAACTGGACTGATCGGTCTCATGGAGCGATTCCAGGTTGAATTCGATTTCAGCGGTTGAGAACACATTCATTCTCTCAAACAAGCTGACATTGTTGGCTTCCAGAATTTCTTCTAATTTTGCGGTGTCGTTTTCTATATCTTTAAGCTCTTTTTCGGTTATTTCCATGTTCGTACATTCTAAAAAATCAACGCGAATTAGACCCGAATTACGAGGTGAGCTTACTTCTCTGTAGATGCCTTCTGTACTTCACGCAAAATGCGACTTGCGGGATGCTTGAGAAGGGCGTCCCCGAGCTATCGTGATAGTGGAAGCTTCCCAAAGATTCGTTCTCCAATGTGTAATACTAAAATTAGAAGAGTAGAAAAGACATCCGGCCAGCTGAGCTTACCGATATGAGCACGTGGGCAATGTGCTCGAAAAAGGAGCTTTTCTCATACAGCGAATACAACTTTTCACCGGGCGGGAATGCATACGGGTCATTCTCGCTATCCCAATCCTTCAAGAATTTGTGATGCAGCACGCGATCGACGTGTGTGGCATACTCGAAATAAGGCATCCGTTCTTGGCTAAACACCACCAGCTGACTTCAAGTCTTCAGTTAATTAATTCCGACTTTTCGAGTTACCTGCACACAGACGAGGACCGCCAAGACGATCTTCAGTAGGAGCTTCCCGGGAAATCGCTTCCGCTGACTCCATTTGTCCGCGGGATTCAGAAAGAAGAAGTAGAGCGTGCGCTTCAGTCCTTCTCCATCGCCTGGCTGCAGAAGAAGCGAATCGTCACGGCTCGCATCAGCTGACATTGTGCGATCTCGGGCATTCCTTGCAGAAACCTTCAGGGAGGACAAGCAGACTCCGCGTCCCGTTTGCTCGTGTGACTAACGCGGGAGAACGGTGACGTTCGGCAGCCGTTCGATCAGCCTGGAGCGTGTGGCTGTGATTCGGCAAAGTGTCATAAACAGCGAGGCACGCGAGGAAAACAAATCTTCGCGCTGCGAATGAGAGACGATAAGGGTGTGAAGAGCCTGTTGACTCGCGTGTTGTTTGTGACTAATGCGAGGAGAAGTGCGATTTACATCGTCATGTGTGGTCGGGTATTGTGAGAGGAGCATAGTGCGAAGGGAACACTGGAAATTGATCGATCGACCGAGGCGTAATTAAGCTGGAAAGGTCAACAACCGTCGGCGAGCGAGCTTCCACTGCAATTACCTCTTGACGAGGAATGCACTCCAGGTGCGCATTCCGGGAGGGAATTTCCATAAAACCAATTCACTTATGCCGTTGCGCGTTCGTCTTGTTTTTGTGCGCCTGCGACGTCGTTTTTAGGAGTGCACAACAGCGACGGCGAGCAGCCGTCGCCTCGGCCGCCGTCAGCCGTCGACGTGTTCGCTCGCGTTGCGCCGCCGGCCGGCAACGACACCCGCCGCTAGCGATTTCCGACGCGAGCGCCGGCCGACGGCAACGCCGACGTCGACGTCGATGATGCATCGCTTCTGCGTTTCTTTGAATTGGATTGTTCGGAAATGAACCCAAATTAGCGTTTTTTTTTAATGAATTCTGACTTGTCCGCCGTCGTGACGGCCCGTCGCCGGTCTGTCGACACGCGGAGCATCGGAATCGAGGTTAGAGAAATCGCCTTTCGATAGCTTAGATCGACGGCGAGTGCCGCCGTGACGCGTTGCTATGTGTGGAGGGTTCTCGGGTCTCAAACTGCTGCAATTCGCCTTAAATCGCGCGTTTCCTTCCCCACTCCTCAGCGTCTTTGCGTCCAACTTTTCCCCTTTCTTCTGTCTGTAGTACTCGCCGCCGTCTGCTGCTGATCGCATCTGTAAAAGTGCAATCAGAAGAATTTGCAACTCTCTGCCGCCGGAAGGTGCCTAAACTCCCGCGCACTCATCGTCTCTTTGCCTCCCCCGTGCGAGTGGGAAACCAGTGGCAGATGCGCTAATGTATTTGAATTCTGCAGTTTGAAACAAACAACGCTGTTATTCTTTTCCATTTTCGCGATTCTCATGTTTGCGAGTTCATACAATCGAGTACTAAACGCACTTGTTGTTGAAACTTCATTTGAAGGAGCGCAAGAGTGCAGGGAGAGTGCAATTCCGGTCGACCCTGCGGAGCGCGAAGCCACCTAGGTTTGCGCGTTGAGGTGGAGAGTCGCGATTTGAATTTGAACTGCCAGACTGTCTGTATATATCTGCTGAGTAGCTTCAATTGTGATTGTGAGATTTGGATCTGACTGCTGTACAGCTTGTTTTCTTGGCCTCGTTGGCCCGATCTGACTTTGTTGCCATCTTTGACGCTCTTTTTGCCTTTTTTAAACTTTGGTTATCTTCTGAGAAAACTAGACGGCGTCACTTGTGATTTTGCTCCCAAAGAAACAGAAAGAGAACGTCAGAGTGCAGAAAAGTGCATTTTGCGGTCAATGAGGCGACTTTCGTGGCTCTGCGCGGCAGGAAGTGTCTGCTTTTCGGCTGCGCGCCGCCGACTGGAAACTAGAGATCCTCACACTCTCGTCACAGGATCCAAAACCGTTTTTTTGCTCAACGCAATCGGCGTCGCATCAAGTTGTAGGTTGAAACCGTTTTCCCGCATAGTTGACCGGTCGCAGGCCGCAATCGATCTATCGACCTCTCTGCGCTGATTTCTGGTTTCTTGCGCAACGGTTCAGGGAAGTTGCATAAAAATGCAAAAACCTGCAGCGTTGAATAGAGAACGACATGAGGGGCAAGAAATTCAACTCTTTACCGTGATTTCCACACACTGAGTGACCAATTACCGTATCCATTTGCAGATGGACTGCGATCAGGCTAGCCGCGCCCTCATCAACATCGTTCGCGGATTTGAAATGCTCTACAACCCGACCCACTACGGCTACAAAGATCCCGATTCAAAGCGAGAAGGTTGGGAGAAGGTGGCGGAGAAACTCTCCACGTTGCTCGACAAACACGTCGGCGTGAAAGACGCGAAGAATCGCTGGGGGAACCTTCGTGACCGCTACAAGCGTCTGCGGAAGAGCGGCAAAGAGACCACGTGGAAGCATTACTCGGCGATGCGTTTCCTTGATACGCCGCAGAGCGGCCGAGTCACGTAGGCGAATCTATCGTTCTTTCCATTCCTCAGATACCGTATTCAGGAAGACAAAGACCAAACAGTCGACACGACAGCAGGCGAAGAAGGAGAAGCTCGAAGAGGAAGCTGCGTTGCAAGCTTCTCAGGCTGCTGAAGCCGCCCAGGCGATCCAGGAAGCCGAAGCTGCAGTCCAAACGGCGCAAGAGACCTTCGTGGAGGAGCAACTGAGTCTCCAAACGCTCCAAAACGGCTTCCTTCAGCAGAACGGCGTCGCCGAGCAGCAGAGGGCCAGGCTGGAGGAGATGGGGAGCGCAGTCAGCGCGGAGGGCGACAGCTACTTCTTCTGCATGGATCTCTGCAGATCGCTCGACCAACTCCCTCCCGAGGCGCGGAGACGCAAGAAGATCCAGCTCTTCCAGGTCATGTACAACGATTAAGCGCGGCGATCTGTGATCTCTCGACATATCAACAAGTAAAACGTGTTAGGAACTTTTCTTCCTTCTGTGATCGTCTTCGAGCACAAGTGAGAACACAATCGACACAACTCGATACTGACATCATGCGCGGGCAGATCAGTGAACTCTGTGCTAGCAGGATTACGGTAACATGCGACGGCTGGTTTTGGGCGAAGCGGCTGTTTTGGTGTCGATTGTTGCAAAGTGCAAATGCGCGTTTGTTGAATTAGGCCATGCACGATCTGATACGCGGTCATGAAAAACAGGCTGCGGAGAGAGCGAAAGAGCGAAAGATCGCTTTCAGGTTCTGAGGCTCTGGGGGCGATTCTTCGCGTATTACAGTTTCGTTCGGGTAAACAGCAACAATTCCACCGATCGCCGGCTCTTCCGAACTTCCGATCTTGTTTTCAACGGAATGCACTCCTCGTTCCGCGTTGTTTTCACCGATCGCGTCCAAGTTGCTCTGGAAGAGGCCGAGAAGCACGCGAACCAAGATGTAACGTCACGCCTTTGAGTCTCCCGCACGGCAAATGACCTTCTTGTGCTTCTCCAGTTTGCATTTCTGCGTGCTCTCCACTCTCAGTTGAGCGATAACGCAATGTGACTCGTTTGCAATTCTTCTATTTATTACAAAACTCCATTAAACGCAGTATTTACAAGCGAACCGGTGACCGCCACTGAGATCTCATTTGAAAAGAACGCATCGCCGCATGATCATCTCCTTTTGGTGATCAGAAGTCGAGATCAGAATGCATTTGAGCGCAGGACCGCAGTTGTAACCGTCGCAGAGATCTCCGGCCGAGCCTGAAACACGCGTTCTGTCAGCGGCAATCGACGAATCGAATGAACTCACGTGATATCCTCACCACGTTAGGCTTGATGAACATCCCGACGCCGACGAGCACTCCGATCATCAGAAACGGAACGAAACATCCGAGCAGGAGCAACACGACTCGCATAAGGAAGACGAGAGACGATCTTGACGGGAGGAGCACGGTGCGCAAAGTCCTATTTGTGGGCTGCGAGGAGCGGACCGCCTTCGTCCAAAATGTGTTGATGCGACGCTTCGGCGAATGATCTTCCGACCGAACGAGCGAAAAGTATCGTTTTGTGTACAAAAAGATGTGAGTGCTGCGTCTGAAGTGGACGATTCTGTGTAAGCCATAAAGTGACGTTATGGAAAAGACCGCCGCGCGCGAGTTGAACCGGTTTCCGGCGGCGAGGGAGCGAGGAACTGAATGCACGCGGTGTGAACAGCGGCGGCCGCTGGAAACGTGGACGATGATCTGTCTTCGAGACGACCAAGTGACGCGATCTCCCGCCGTCGCAACGTTTTCGATGGTCAAACGATGACGTTTGCACGCAGAGGATACGGTAGATAGAGCAGAATACGCAGAAGAGTTCGAAAGGTCAAGTGAAACGGGTAGAAGGGGTGTTTCTGCTACGAATCTCAGATTGCGCGACATCACCGCGAAGAGACTAACAGAAAATCTCCTATCGCGAGGGCGCCGCCTCCGCTTGGCGCCCAAAGCCGCTTTTCTGACATGAACGCCAGCATGTCGGCTGATCCGTGCGACGTAATTGCTTCTTGTGACAAGAACTCCGCCATTATCTCAGAGAAATGACGCAAATTGGGTTTCTGGGGTTAAGAAAACTCCAAAAATGGGCCGATCACATCGAATCGTTCGATGCAGAAGGAAGATGACTTGATCGCACACGTGTGGCAAACAAAGTGAGCGGAACGTGAATTGAATCGAACTGACAAACTTGGTTAGTGACACACGCGTTGATCAAAGATTAAAAGTTGGAAATGACCGGTTGGCAGAGGAAGGAACACCCGAGCGATGGAAGAATGGAAAACTGAGCAGCAGAGAGCTGCAAACACGATGACTTTGGGGTTGAAAGCGCAACCTGCACGCGCGACATCACAGCGCACTCCTTCCGCCAACTCTATTTTGGGCGTTTGATCGTCGATCGACCATTGACTGAATCGTTAAACTCGGCGGGTTGTTTTCATCGCTGCCCTTGGGGTGGCGTGATGGCTGCAGTGCTGCAGCACGTAGCGAGATCAATCGGTTTGGGTTATTTTCAACCTCTGCACCGCTGCGTGGAGCTGGCGGAAGGGAGATCACAGCAGAGCGCTGCCGAGGGTGAAGCATCGCACTCGAAATTGAATTCAATTAACCAGAGACACAATCAGGAACGAGAATTACCAAGAACGACTTGTCAGCATTGGTTAAATAATAAGGAAAGTCAAAGGTCACGTGAGGCGTGGAACCCGTTTTCGACATCTTTGAAGAGCGTCTGCCAGTCAACGCTTCTTCCAGAACCAACAAGGTCATTGAGATGTTTAACGTGACGTTTGCGCGTTTGACAAACTCATTGAAGTGTGGGAAGATGATTTCTCGATAGTTTATCGCTGATCAAAAGGCCCAGAAGCATTCATGAGTAACAAACAAAGGCCGCAACTGCAACTCTTCAAATAACCGAAGAAGAGATGCCAGCAAGTAGAAGAATGCAGTACTATCTCCCCTCGTTCACGCACTCACTCGCTGTTTGTCAGACTCCACGGTCCCTCTCCTTGAAGTGGACCTGTTTCTCGCATCCATCGATCAGGAAGTGACGCCGACCGATTCACTATTTGGAACTTTTTGTTCGAAGGTTCGCCGGAGTGACGCCTTGATCAGATCGGAGCTCTCTAACCGTCTGCGCCTTGTTTTTCAGCGTGACGCCTTCTCGGTCGCAACAGGAAGAGAACGTTTGACTTCCGGTGAACACAAAATCGCACAGCGCATTACAGTAGAATCCGAAATTGCGAATGAAGAATTCTATTTTTAGAGAAAATGCGAGTGTTGCGAGCTTCTGTTCGATTCTGATCCTGTTTGAGCGAAGGCCCTGAAACGCCAATAACACCTAGAACAAGGCATCGTCACTTCAAATGCGGCTGTTTGGTTCTGAGCAGCCAAGTCTTTTCGCGTTTGATCAAACCCAAAACGGTCTTCTGAGTTGTTGCACAGCTGTCAAGGTCGAAAACAGACCGTTTGGTTGCGGCAAATCAAGTTTTTGTCGATCGAAAGTGCATTTTCTGCTTACGATCGATCGGTTTTTGTTGTCGTCTTCATCTTTTGCAAATCCAATCACTCGTTCTAGAGAGGCTTCACAGTTTCACAGTTAGCTTGGGAGAACAGGCGGCGCAGTTCTACACGGGCGCGTTTGTGCAAAGGAGGGAATGATTGCACTTGATGAACGCGCTGGGATCCCTCCTGTATTCACCTGAATAGTAAAAGTAGACTTGATTGCGAGTCGTACAAGGAAGAGTGGCACTGCAGCCTGAAACGAAGCCAATCATGATGACAAAAGCCACGAGGAAGTTTCCGAAGAGCCGCATCCTGGGGCAAATTGTTGTTGAGGACGTTCCCCAACCCGGCGATCTTTGCACTCGGCGTCGATTGTTTTGTGAATTGGTCGCGCTCCGCCCTCCGATCAAAATGTCGCAAATGAACATTTTTCGACGCGTTGCAACGCGATCTTTGGTCTAATCGGACAAACGGAAGGAACCGCGGTCACACTTAGCCGAAGAGACGCTCGCGGAGACCGATTCGAGGGCAAAAAGTCTCCTTCGCGGGGAAAACGCGCTCCTTGTCGTCGATTTGTTCGTCGTTTCGCCGAGTGCGAAAAGTGTTCTGTGAAGAATGAATCAGCTCGTAAAACGCGAAGAGAACGTTGGGATAGACTGGAACGCAGGGGAGAACGCGGGTGACATCCCCGGTAATGATTCTGAAGACTAAGTAAAAGCTGTCCCAATTCATAGAGATTGGAGACAATTGCAGTGCCGTTGTGGCCGGCCGAGCAACAAACGAGAGCGTCCGGCTCTCCTGCAGCCCGCTGAGCATCTCATCTGACCTCTTCTTGCTTTATCCGACGTAAACACACGATGGAACAGCATCACAAACAGGTTTCGTGCACTCAAAGTTGGGGAACGCGATGCATCTGTGCGGAAACGTGCACTCAAAGTCTCTGCAGGCTGAAATGTTGCACGCAAATAGATGGATAATGCAGAAAGAACTCACGATTTTGAAAATCCAGCCGGTTGAACACTTCGCCCACCTTCATATCAAAAGTCCGGTAACGCAGATCTCTTGTTTGAACTCCGAGACGACAATGAGAGCGAGGATTACGATAGCCGCTTTTTCCATGAAGACGGAAACTGCAGGATGCGCGGAATTCGAGAACGCGCGCTTTTATTTCGACTTCCGCGCACAGCGATTACACCGAGCGCGTGGTACGCGATGATCGTCTAAAGTTCAAAAACGAAAGGCGCCTCTTTCGTCCGGAAATTGCGCGCAAACCGCGCGTTTTCTAAAGACGCAAAAGATTGAAACTATTCTTAGACCGACAGTTTGTTGACCGAAAATTGACTTAAAAATCTCTCCAAATGGCTTCAAATGGACAACAGCTCCACGAAAACGCATTCGAGTTTTCAGTTCACGCATTACTTGCTCGCATTGCTCGTTTTCTGCATAAATAGAGGATCGGCAACCTCAGAGTTCGCATTTGAACGCGCGTCATGGACTTTCTTCCGTGCGTCTTCTACGAGCGTCTCGTCGCGCTGATGTATCACTCAACGGCCGGCATCATTTGCGACGAAGATGACGACGATGATGAGGGCAATCATCACTTCATCGACCAATTGAAGCACTTCAGCCACAGCGACCTCCAGAAACTGTACACAGAGTACTGCGAGAATCGACAGTGGCCAGGAGGCTACATTGCAATCGTCGGGACGAGTGAAGACGATCTTCCCTCGTTGGTCGTGTGGGAAATCGACAACGACAACTGTTCGAGCGGTGACCCAATCGAGGAATTCTTCAGTCCGTACGCGCAGCTGAAGACGCTGGCGATTGGAATGGGGGATTATAGTCCTGCACCGGAAGAGAGCCTCCCAGTGGACACCGCAGCTTCGTGGAACAAAGCCCTGCAGCGGCTGAAATCCTGCGGTCACTTCAACAAAATCAAGGTTGATCTGAGCGACGAGCTCGCGGAGAAGCTGCTGGCGGAGCTGCACGAATTCGTCACTTGCAGAAAACTCCAAGTCGCCGGAAGTGGTCCGGCATCGCTGCTTTCGTTCTTCACGCGCCAAGTCAGCGCAGGAACTCTGCAGAGCATTGGCATCTATGGAGACGTCGAAGAGGAAATCGTCGCGCAGATCCTCGTTCTGGCAGATCAGCCCCAACTGCAGGAGATCTTCTTCGAGGCGCCCAATCGCGAAAGCGACAAAGGATTCGGGGCGCGTCTTCTGAGCGCGCTCTTCCAGAAGTGGATGACTTCCGCGCAGCCCAGATGGAATTTCACCGCCTTCATTCAGATGTACAACGAGGCAGCGCGCGTAGACCGGAAGGAAATGACGCACGTTCATAATGCTCAGCTGATGACCGCGTACATGCACGGCAACATGGTGGAATGTTTCAGCATCACGCAGTCGCGAGTTATTCTGGACGGCCACTACTGGACTGAGCTGACCTTTTGCAAGTCTGCCAGCGATGCGGACGCCAATGTCAAAGATGCGCTCAAAGTGCGCGCCAGGAAGCTCTCAGACGTCAAGCAGTGATGTGATGATTGCGTGCTCGTTGAGGCGAAAATCATGACTCGATTCTTGTAAATTCATAAATGTTCTTGCAATATGCATACCGTTCCGCTCCACATAAATGCCGTTCACTGCGATGTGCAGATGAATCACCAAGAACGGCTATTTCTGATTTTCTCTGCTCGAATTCCACGTGGCGGGATTTCACGCTGTGCGAACTTTCCACATTTCACGCATTGCATTGTTTTCGCGTGTTTCCTTCATTAATCAAACCACAATTACTTCAGATGACGCATTGGAACGCGCGTCATGGACTTTCTTCCGTACGTCTTCTACGAACATCTCGTTGCGATGATGTACCGCACCACGATCGGCGTCTTCTGTGGTGACTGCGAATACAACGAACGCCAATTCCTCAATGAACTCGGCCACTTTGATCATTGCGTGTTCAAAAAGTTGCACCGATTGTTCTACGAGAATCAGGTGTACAATCACGGATACATCGCGGGTGTTGCTACTATAGACGGCGTTCCCTCGCTGCTGGCATGGGAAGACAACGACAACTGCCCAAGCGCTGACCCACTCCAGGAATTCTTCAATCCCTACGCGCAGCTGAAGATTCTGGCAATTGGAAAGGGGAGGTATGACCCTTGTAGTGAAGAGACCCTCCAGATAGACGCAGCATGCTTGGGAACAAGGTCTTGAAGCGACTGAAGTCATATGGTCACTTCCACAAAATCAAGGTAGATTTGAACGACGAGGTCACGGAGAACCTGTTGACGGAGCTGCAAGAATTCGCCACTTGCAGAATTCTTAAAGTCATTCAAAGTGGTCTTTCGCGACCGACGCCGCTGCTGGCGTTCTTCACGCGCCAAGTCAGCGTGGGAACTTTGCAAGCAATTAACCTCGTCGGTGACGTAGAAGACGGAATGCTCGATCAAATCCTCACTCTGGCAGATCAACCTCAGCTGAAACGAATAAGATTCGAAGTGCGAAACCGCGAAACCGACGAGAGATTTGGGACGCGCCTTCAGAACGCGCTCCTCCAGAAGTGGATGAATTCCGCGCAGCGCAAATGGGAGTTCATCCTCTACATGTGCGTGCGCAACGTGAACGCTGAAGTCTACCGGAGTATGAGGCGCGTGAACAAAGAACTGCCCGTCACCGCCTACGTGCACCGCAACAAGGTGGAATGTTACAGTAGAAGGCAGTCGCAAGTCATGCACAACGATTACTGTTGGGCCGAATGGACCTTCTGGAGGTCCGTCAGCGAAGTCAAGACTAACGGTCTCGACGTCTATGATGCAATCGTGGACACATACGTCTTGTTCAGATGAAAAAAACAATTGCAATTTAATTTTTGAGGTAAACATGATACGATGGCATAAATGCGTGAAATACAAGCATCCTAGAAGTTCACTGCTGATCAGAAATGACTCCGCCAGCACGTCTTCGTCATTGAAGTTCGAATGAATCGTACAAATGGTGCTCTCTCCTGAAGGCAAAAACGCTTCAGCACGCGTCCTTCGCTCAATCGGATTATTCTCTGGCTATTGCACGTATGGCGGTGCTCTGGAGACTAATCTCGCGCTTTCCAAAACATCAAAACAGGTCTTCTGCGCAGAAAATTAACATAAAAGTAACCAAACAGATCCGACGGCAAACGCGCCGTTGCCAGAGGAGTTCGCCGTCATGAAGCTTCTCTTCGTCGTGTTGGTGAGCGCCTTTATCCGCGTGAAAGAGGAAAACCCGAAATTTAGGTTCTTTCAACGCTCTTCGTTGCGGCGTTTGCCCAGAACGCAGTCAGTAAGTGATTCACGGGAGATTCTGCTCCATTTGGATCCTTTACAGCTTGCAATCCAGCGTGCATCGCCGGCCAGGTCTGCATGGGCTCGCCTTGCCAAGCCCTGCCTTGTATGGGCTTCTGTTGGCCTACGACTGGCGGCGACCCATCGCAGTGATTCTGTTCTGTCGCATACGAATCCGTTGAACAATGAAAGATTTATTATTGCAACGCATCACACAGCGGCGCTTGTCCACACGCGCCTCGTGTACGGGAAGCACACGTTCTCGCATTTCTTGCCGATCGGGCAGTCGGCATTCTTGATGCATTTCTGGTCCGGCGCGCACGGAGGATCGCACTCTAAACAGATTCCTCACGCTCTGTGAGTGAGTTGTCACTCACCTCTGCCTCGCTGTCCTGTCACCACGTAGCCCAAAGCGCCATAAGGCACAAAATTCCCGGATTGCACAGGTCGTCTAGACTCATCCTCCTCAGACGAGTAGTCGAGAGCGAGAGCGCAGGCCTAAGCAGTCGAATTCAAGGCGCGTCAAGCACTCTCATCTTACCAACAAAAACAACAAAATGGTCACGGCGATCAGGCGCATCGCGGAAGGAAAGTGAATCGGAGATGTTTGTGTTTGGAGCGTGGCGGAACGGTCATTTATAGGTCGATTCACACAACAAGCCCGAGCCCACATCTTTGTTCCTCGATCTGGGTCATTTGTCGCACTCCGTCATCGTCGTGTTTTTCTGCGGCGCCGCAGAAGTTCATCGAAAGCGAAACCGATTCGACCTTTCCGACCGGATTTGAAGATTCCGGGCTCTCTGCACAAAATTCAAGCAGCGTTCATCCTTGCGATTGCTGGATCGTGGTGCTGACAGGCGTAATCTGCATGGCGACCGAGATCTTCTTTGTCCTTCGGACCATAATCATGAAGTAGACGGTGACACTCATCAGCACGTCCACTCCGACCAAGAAGGCGCCGTAGGGTCCAAGGAATGACCCAAGATTCACGCCGAACTAAAAGTGATTTTCAGAGGTGTCCTTGTGCGTGGATGCTTACCACGCGGCCTAACAGAAAATCAGTGGAAAACGGAATGATTTCGTTTGTGAATTTGATGAAAACCATGTGAACGGTGAACTTGTTCAGCTTCGTCTCATGCGGAGGCCGATGGAAATGCTTCGAATGGTTCAGCAAGTACAGGAAAACAGCTCCCAAGACTCCGCAGATGACCGTGAACGTCACCTTTGTGCTAATTATCGAGGATCTCAACGCGGAACTCGGATTCGAAGCGCAGTTCTGCGCGTAGCAATCTGGAATTTTCGTGTTTAATGAGATTCCGCTGTTTTCCATCCATCCACCTGCTGGCAAATCTCGTTTGTCTCCGAGCTGAGCGACGCAGTTGATGACAAACAATATCCACAGAGGAACGGAGAAGGAAAACACCAATCCAATGACCACCCGGGCGACTCTCGCCGGCACGATCCATGGGAACGCGATGAAGACGATGCGCTGCAAGATGAGGCCGCACGTGGCGCATTCGAAGACGCTCTGGCAGATGTTCGCGATGCACGCCTCAATATTGATGGAAGCGCGTTTGTCCGCTATCCTCACAAAATCCCAAATCTCGAGAAGCCAATGAAGAGGAATGAACGTGTAGACGACGATCAGAAGCAATCCAGCAGAGAGGAAGAGGGCGACGATGTTCTTGGTCTCTTTCAGCATTTTGTGGCGCACGAGGAGGCCGAATATGGCAAAACTGCCGACATTTAAGGCGATGGTGATGATGTAAACGCCAAGTGTGACCGCGACAGACATCGCAGAGGAAATGGGGTTGATGGTGATGGAAAAGCTTGCGATTGGAAAAATTTGATTCTTCAATTAGGCGAAAACAAATGATTAAGCCACAAGAACGTGGCGGAGTTGATTAATTCGATTTTCACGTCATACATGAGGCTACATTTGTGACGTAAAATCGACGCCTCTGAAAGTGAAGCTCGCCTGTTTTCGTGAAGATCACTGGAGGTCAAACAGCGACAAGCGAGCGTGACGGATGGGCTGACTCCGTCCCTCCCTGGTAAATCGAATAAATCTTGCTGATTGAATTTGGGAGCTGGAAACCATTGCTTCCAGCGTCTTTATTCACCCTTCTCGCGACCTCGCCGTCGACACATTCGAAGGCAGCAGAACATTCGACTTTTGAAACAATCTGCTCTCCGCGAACTCGTATAATATTGACTTCGGCACCAGGGGCTCCGGCATCTTACGACAAAAAACCGCGAAGGTCTTCAGAAACGCCTGGCGATATTCGTGGAACGCGATGATTGCCGTGAAGGAGGAGACGAAAAGCCGAATCTGAAATAGCTCCATGAAGCTCTGTATCGTGGATTCTCAGCTCACATTGGTGGAGGTCTGCGTCCACACTCTGATGTCGCCGCAGTAGTCGCCGGCAGCAAACCACTTCCTCATCTCCTCTTCGCTCTGCCAGTTTCGCTCGTCAAACAATCCCTGCGTTTCGACCACCGAATCGCAGATGTAGCCGCCTAAATGCGAGTTCAAAGATGTCATTCAGTCATGTTTTACCGAGCGCAGCGGCCACAATCAGATTCGGAGGCGTGCAGTAAATCAGCACCGACTTCAACGTCCTCCATCGCTTCTGGGCAGACATGTTGACCGCGTTGGTGCGTACGTCACCGACAGAAGGCTTCTTTAGCTCCACAACGGTCTGAAAAGAGCGTTCAGCCAAGGGAAAGGGCTGTCAACCTACCAGCACGTAAGCAATCAGCATGACGCCGTAGCAGATCAAAGCGACCGACACGTGCAGCCACATCAGCGGACCGAAATTGAACTTTTCGGGGATCAGATTCAACGCGCCGCTCAAGAAGAATCTTGAGAATTGAAGCGCGATCGAGAAGGTCGTCCACACGTAGCACATGACGAACATCAGCGTGATTTTCCTGAAAAACACCGAATTGTGAATTGAATGCACGTGGCTGTCCGCACCTGCTGTTGAAGAGTGCGTAGAACAAGATGGGCCGCACGTAGCCGACATACGCGAGGCATACGGTAAGCGTGGAGAAGTACAAATACCCGTTGAGAGTGAACGAGCGACAGAACGCGTAGAAACTGACGAGTCCCATGTAGTATTTGTAGAACGCGTTGTCCGGCTTCGTAATCTCCGGCTTCATGGTGTTCGCGACCTTCAAGCCGATGAAGAGCAGATTGCAGATGAAGCTCGGAACGGCGATGTTGATGCAGTAGACCCGAGAGAGCGATTTGGAGCTCACTTTCCATGAAAGGACGAGAACCAGAAGGCTGAGGACGAGCACCGGGATGGAGAGGTAGTTGTCGGCTTGTTTCAACACAGCAATCATTTTAAGATTCGCTGAAAAGTTTGATTTATTGAACGATAAGCAGGAACAAGTCTTACCAGCCATGTGGAAGGGAAGCAAAGGTTATGAATGCCCTGAAACGAGAACATCATGCAACTCACGCGTGTTTTATAGCCGAAAGCAACACGAGAGTGAGAGAGAGGAGCGAAAGTGTTTTTGTTATTTAATCATCTGTTTGAATTGCTTTACATAAATAACAATTCTGAAAACCTCTAATTCAGCACCTGCGCTTTAATGTGTTGTGAAAGGTTGCAACAGGCTGAAACCCATTGAATGACGATTCACAGCGGTGACTAACGCGCAGTCTGGTGACCTTTCGCATGTTTGGCGCCTAGAGAAAGCATGGCAGGCTGAAAACGGGTGAGTGCGCCGTGGATCACTCATCGCGCTGACTGCTCAGGTCGGAAGAAACGCCGGTGGACACTTCCGTTGTTGGAAAAAGCCGAAACGAATTACACGAAATCTACTTTACCGAAACATTTCCATAAAAATGGGTTTTTCTGGAATGATTCGATTTGGGCACAGAGCAGGCGTCAAAATCAGTTTGGAAAACACTCCGGATCACTGCGACGCATTCAGAACGATCAGCTTTGCGGAACCAAAATTGTGTGACAACGTGGGTTTGATGAAAACAAGCCGCCTGACCTTTCAGTTTCGATTGCATACAACTGAAGCCGAAAGTCGGCTTTGGCGAATTCAATTTGAGTTTAAACTTCAATTTTCAGTTCTGAATCTCTGTGAAATAGGAATGCGTGTGTGCTTGATTGCATGATTAGCGAGTGTAGAAGACAGAGCGAGCGAGCGAGCGAGAGGAGTGAGAGTGAACATGCACAACGGAAAACATCGTCAGATTCGCGGAAATCACGAAGTGGAATGATTTCCGTGTTTTCTTAAGCGGAACGGCGAGTAACGAAAACAGATAATTAGTTTCATCAAGAATAACATCAGCGTGAAAGCCTACTTCATTTCACCTCTGATGAATCCGCCATACTATAACCGCACTTCAAACCTATAGAAACTACGAAAATCCCAAGTGTTTCGAGCACACGTGCACTAATCATACGTTTCAAATCGTTCCAAAACCGCGCCCGTTTCGATACGAGAAAAACTTGGAAACGGGAAAAAAAAGAAAAGGTAAATTAGAAGAGCGTTTAAAACGCAGCAGTACGAAAAGACGTCTTTGAAGCTCCGGATGCACGCTTTACAACTGGGAATTACGCAAGCGGAGTGACATTTAACCGTCTTTTCGAGAAAATCGCACGAACTTCCACTGATTGCCATTCATTGAACACGTTCTGCGTCAGACGTTCACGGAAGCGGCGGTCAAGGCGACATTTACGGGAAGAAGATGTCAGCATCAAATGCCTCCCGACGGCGAGTTAGAAATGTGCGGCACAACCGGCCATAACTGCCAGTTCCGGGAGGGCCCGATTCTAGCGGTCAGTTAAACGAAAACCTAACTTTCAGCTAAAATTACAATTCGATGGCACCGTCATTCAATCCTAAAAAAGCCAAAACGATGAAACATCAAGTAAAAAATTCACTTGAAAGGTCGCAAAAAGTACACCGCAATTAACAAGCGGCCTCTGGAGATCACGCAGTGATCGCTCATCACCGTCGGGAGCACGTCACATGCGTAAGGTCGTGTAAAGTGCGCTGAAAGAGGAAGTTCTTGCAGGCGGTGATTGAACTTGAATTGAACTTGAATCGCACGACATTCTGGTGGTATCCTTTGTAGCCTGATCACCTCAGACGAACATTTGTATCTCTTCTCTCCGTGTTTCGCATAAATTCGACATTTTCACGCAGTGATCCCTTCACTAGACGAGAGTTAAATAACACATTTATATAATTCACTCCGAATGCCTCCAACGGATCACTTCTCATTCGTCTTCGTATCGAGGTTGTAGTTGCTCTTCGTCTTCAAGTCTGGATCGCCTTCGCAAGTCAACGTTTTGTCCGGGATTACACTGGCCCTCGACGGATCGCTAGCTGCCGGAGACACGACCTTCTCGTTGCTCTTGTCATCCGATTTCGATGTGCTCGGAGCGGTCGTTGCTGCAGAGGTCTTCGTATCCGATGCAGCACCTTCAACCTTCGTCTTCCTGGATTTCTTGGAGCAGAGGCTGACGCCGAGAACGGCAAACACGACGGTGGAGATTGCGAAGACAACAATTTCGACAACGACGACCATTTCGATGTTTTTTCACTGCGGGTATTCTTTCTGAAAAGGAGGATAAGGAGCATAGAACAGAAGGAATCGAGCCTACCTAGATACAACAGAGTTCGACCGACTGATTAAATCAACCGCTTCAAACAGAAAGAAACTAAAACTGCTGCGCAGAGATCTGCATTTCGCGCAGTTTGCAGACAGAATGCAGAATGAAATTTTGGAACGACAACTCCTGCAGACACCTACAACAAAAGAAAACATTGGCGCGTTTTATTTTATTGAATAAAAATAATATAAAAAATATTTAAAATACCAGAGATTTATCGTATATTGTCTTTTATATAGTTCTCGTCATAGAAGGTCGCGTTCAACTTCCAGATTACGTTCTCGTTCCCGATCTCGCGATCGTCATCGCATAAGGAACCGCAGTCGATCTCGCAGCTGAAGCCGGTCGAGGGAACTGTGTTGGCCATCGAGAACGACGTGGATCGACGGCGGAGACAACACCCAGGCAGCCACCAATGTAGGTGATTGCTGTGCGACTCGTTGAATTGGGGTTTTTCTAGTTTCGGTTGCTGGTCACTCTGCTCACTGCATTCCTCGCCTTTCGCGAATATCGAGTCGGATTGCGCAGCCTCGTGAAGAACGCGACCAGCAAAGTCACGTTTCTCAAGAAGCGCCTCTTCAGGGAGAACTGCATGACCGTCGTTTCCATCATTTCTCGATAGGAATGGCGGTTGCCGCCTTGATTTTCAATTAAATACGATGTTTTGTGCCCGTTGTGGATCGAATGCGAGTATTTTGGAGAGCGCGGTTACCCGCTTGCAGAACGCGACGCCACAGATTAATTGTTTACTCAAACGAAACAGTTTAATGATAGAATTGGCCAAAAGCGGAGAGAAACGATTCAGCGTTACTGAGAGCACTTGTAGGCGCCGTCTTCGAGCGCCTTCTTGATGTCGGCGGGGACGTTGCTCCACTGGGTAGCCGCGATCTGGCCGCAGATGCCGATGTGCAGAGTGCGGCGTTCGTTGTCGTAGGCGCCGTTGAGGAGATATTCTTTTCCCTCCTGCAGCCAGGTGAGGCCGCAGGCGGCCGAGTGGCTGTTGGTCTCGATGACGGTGAGGAACTCGGGGTTGGGCTGACTGGCGCTGCCGTCCTTGCCAGCGACGCTCTGAATCTCGAATTAGCGGAGAGAGAGGCGCTCCGCTCACCTTGAAGACGAGTGTCGGGGCGGCGTAGTGGCTGAGGATGAACGCGGTGTCGTTGCCGGGGACGCGTTTCAAGATGCGGAAGACGCCGACTGAAAGGATCGTGAAAGGATCGTGAGGATTCAGCGGCGTACAGCGCGCTTACCGGCGTCGGACCTGCAGAACTGCTGCTCGGGGTTGGGCGGCCCGGGCATGCAGGTGCACGCAAAGGCGACGGAGAAGAGCGCGGAGACGAGGAGGAGAGTGCGGAACATTGCAGGCGGAGTGCGGAGAGGACCGCGAGGCGCCTTTTGTATCCGTCGAGGGAGACGACTCTACGTGACTCCGGCTGCTTGTCGACGCGATAAGGAAGGACAAAAGCAGTGTACATTGTAGCCAGTTGTGCCTCGTTGTCAAGGAGTTATACCCGGGAACAAAGGAGTCGGTCTGTGGAGTTTGGTCTCCTTATCAGTGTGCCTCGTTCGTTCTCAGATCAACGTGGCGTTTCTGTGCTCAGTACGGTCAGAGAGCGCGACTCCTAGCATCCGCCGCAACCAGAAATCGCCGTTGGAATGCGCAGAGACGTCATTAAGCGGGAGGAGAACAGGATCGAAAGCGTTTTCGGTTCAAAAAGCGCCTCCGCGACCCACTTTCCCTCCATAAATTCCTCGTCTCGTCGAGAGACGCAACTCGCCATGTCGCCTCGTCTCCTCTCCCTCGCGCTCTTTGCCGTCGTCGCCGCCTCGACGCTCGCTGAAGGCTTCGGACCCCACGGAGGGTTCTACGGAGGCTACGGATTTGGCGCCGCGCCGTTCCATGGCTACAGAGGCGGATACGGTGGCCAGCACGGCTACGGCAGCAACGAGGGTCACTCGGACGGATTCAAACGCGGCGAAAAGTCCGACTGGTCGGAGGCGAACTACGGAGGACACGAGCGCCACGCTGACGGCGAGTCGTACGGCAAGAAGCACGCCGACGGCTACGGCAACAACCACGGATACAACGCTGCGCACAACGACGGCTACGGATACGGAGGCGAGCCCAGCGGGTTCTACGGCGCTTACGGGCCGCAGAAGTTGTGGTGAACGCGGCGATGAAGTCAATAAACGTGAATTTTGCATCTTCGCGACTCGAAGGCGCTCGGGGTTCATTGAAGAACGGACTTTACTGACAAACACAAATCTCCTTTCACACCATTTGGACCTCGTTCTCGGTCGACTTGGTCTTCGCCTTGGCCATGTAAGAGTCGATGTCGCGATCCAAGTCTTCGGCGGTCAATTTTGGCTTCCGCGCGCTTTTCTGCGCCGCGGTGCGGCGTTCCTTGGCGATTCCGCGGGTCGCGCGGGCCGCTTTGCGTAGAACTCCCTGACTCTTCTGGTGGACTGTGATTCTCTGTTGGAGACTCGGCTTCTCAGCGGCCGATCCACCGACGAGCGTCATCTTGAGCTCGTGACCGTCGAGGGTGATCCCTTCGAATTCGTTCATCAACTGCGCGGCGTCGAGCCGAGGAAGAGAGACGGCGGCGGAGCCGAGCGAGCGGCCGCGTTCATCGAAGTGAACGGCGACGCTGCGGGGTCGGTAGGAGGCGAAGAGTTCCTTCAGGTCGGTCGTGACCACCGATTTCGCCAAGTTGGTGATGCTGACTTGCACGACGCGGCGGTCGGAAGGCGCCGGGTGCGCCGCTTCGAACTTGTCGCTCTTCCACCTTCCTTCTGGAACGCGCTTCGTGAAGAAGGGACGCTGATGGTCGGACGACCCTCTTCTGCACGCGAATTTACCGCCGGCGCCTCGGGAGCTCTTCTTGGAGATGAGGGACATTGCCAAGATGTTGATGACCAGATGGATCTGTTGGAGTGTCCTCGACAGAGCTCCTTATATTAGGAGAAAGCAATGCTGAGAACCAATGCCACCCATAGAAGCACATTGACATTATCGTTGTTATTGATGAATGACTTCGATCCTTCCTTGCGATTCGTAGCTTCTCAGCGCTCGATCCGCCATGTTCACATCGTAAAATCCGACTTGAAGTAAGAGCATGGCATGAGAGCGTTTTTTGTGGATTGCAAACGAGTATTTAACTTTGTCCCAACCGTTGCATCCAGCGGCGACGTCCAATTCGCTCAAATTCCGCAAAAATGTACCTGATTCCCTCATTTCCTCATTTATTTCACTAATATTGTGTACATCAGCATGAACGCATCATTATTTCCGATGGAAAATACTTTATTGACAAAAGAGTTTATAAGATGTCAAGGACAGCTTCCACGAATCCGGGATAACTGCGCAACTTCACGGTAAACTTCTCATCGCTGGCGATTTCATTGAGGATCCCCATGAGGTCCGTGTCGTTTACAATTTCTATAGCAGTGCTTCCGTCTTCCGTCTTCTTCGCTGAGCTCTCAAAGTCCTTGGCTTCGGTTGGATTTCCGCTCATTTCAGCGAAGCTTTTCTCAATTTTGTTAAGCTTCTTCATCGCTTGCAGCAGTAGCCCATTGATACCGTCGATGTGCTCGCGCAAAGATTCAATGGCGGAGATGTCCATCTGTTCTGCAAGAATAACATTAATCGCTGGAATATATCGATAGCACCACAATACAGACTAGCTGATCACAACGCTGCCACGCTTACAAAGGTAAGAAAGCATAAGAGAAACAAATTCAGAGTTGAGAAATTTTATAAAACGATTACGCAACGCAAACCAACAGGAAAGAAACAATATTGGTACATTTTTATGAAAATGGAAAAATCAAAACAGACAGAATGACGAAATAAAGACCAGTTCAAACCAACCCAGAGAAAGCTAAATTTTGGCACGACTTTAATAATAAAAATTGAGAAAGAATTAAAATAAAGTAGAAACCAGAAATAATATATGTACAGTATATACAGTAACACGACGTCGAGAGGGCCAAGAGGACTAAGCAGGCACCATGGGTCCAGGCACAGTTTGGCGGAGGAACTGGTGACGGGATGCGTCACTCGCACTCATCCGCGGAAGGTCCCTGGAGTTGTAAGCGAGGAGGCCAAGCATGAAGCGTTCGAAGTTTACTGCATCGCGCAGCATCCAGTCGTGTTCTTCGATGACCGTGGCTGCGATCGACCAACGAGCGCGAGGCTTCATCAGTGGATCTCCCTCCTGGAAAGATAATCAATCGGAAATAGGGATTAGAAAGCACTTACCTGGTCAAAGTAGTGGTCGCAGAAGCGGTAGCCCTTGCGGTCGCAGGGAGGCTGTCCGAGAATCTCCATCATCTGCATCAGATGCTCCTGGTTCTGATCAGCAGGGCTATCTGAGCAGAGGATGAAGAGTTCGTCGCCGTCGGTGCAGAGTTCGTAAGACATGCAGGCAAAAGCCCACACGTCGGACAGCAGCCACCACCCGTTGACCCACGATGGTTTCGAAGGAATTGTATCCATTGGCACTGGGTGTGGGCACATCCGCAGATCGCAATCCTAAAGAAATCAGTTACAGATGAACTAAAAATGAAGAGAAACTTACTTTCCAGAGGTACGATCCTCCAACCGGAGATCTTGGCGTTGGCGGGAGAGCGTCGCTCTGCTGCAGTGCGAACTGATCATGTGCTTCGACATGATTGATCTTGGCAGTTCGCATCTGGGCCAAGATAGTTGCAAGCGAGGGGGCGCTTGAGTCGCTCACTGGATGAGCGTGCATCATCTAAATAAATCGAGCAGTCAAACAAATCAAAATAAATCAAGACAACTTACGACGCCGACTTCTAATGAGGCCTGCGTCAGAGCAATCGCCTCATCCAGGAGGTCGCGCACGCCACTCGGCTTCAACTCCACCATGATGTTCTTCAAGCCCAGATCTCCATGAGCGCGTAGCTTGAAGTAATGAAGCGCCCTGAGTCCCTCTGCCACTTGCTTGAGGATGTGTTTGCACTCATTCAAGGGAAGTGGAGTGTCAGCGGTCTCGGAGTAGGTGGCCAACGACTGGTCGTACAGCTAAAAAAACAAATTAG
>MQUG01003477.1:0-10165 GCA_007213375.1 Steinernema feltiae
ACACTGGAAAGAACCTTCGATAGCTGCGACTGTAGCTGCGATCGTTTCTCTGACTGTGTAACCGCATCCATCTCAATCATTCGTCACGAATTTTGAGCACCAAATCCACTATTTCGACTTCGTGCCGCGACGATAAGCTATCTTTAGAAAATTCGGCAGAACAGAGTACATCCAGGTGAATAGAACGTAGCTGCCGATCAACATCGCTCTGTCTTGATCGGAGCCAACCGGTGAAGTTTGCGGAGCTGAGGAAACGACGGTAAAGACCTAAAAAAAAATCTTTATACGTTCAATACGAATCATATAGTTATAAGAAAGAGCAGAAAAGTATTTTCGAGTTATTTAGAGAGCTTTAGCTGTTTCTTCAAGCAATTGTTGCAAGCAATAGTGCAATAAAAGTAACAGACAAAACATCGCCTCTAGTACGGCAGTAATAACCACTTACCTATCCAATCGCCTTGAACGCCACACGTTAATGACGGACCATTATCTGTGAGTGTCTTCAAGAACTCCTCGCTTTCAAATGGACGCGCTTGTGACAGACTTAAACGGGCTAATGTGCTTACGAAGAGGCATCAGAGAGGACAGATATCTAAAACAATTTGAAAACACTGCAACGACGACTCAAGTTACCTCTCCAGAGGGATCATAAAACTTTGCGTAATTTCCAAAAATGACGACATAATATCGAATTGAGCACCAGGTCTGACTGATTGCTCGATTTCGAAAGCTTCTTGTACAGGCTCTTATCTCGAGATAAAAATGTTCGATACTGACTGTAAAGACCAGGTTTTGTGTCCAACGTTCTACCATCCCACGCTTTGCGGAATGTTTTACCGGCGTCTGCAATGTTTCCCGTATTGGCATCACCAACCCGGAGAATATGAGGATAATGCTGCAACGTTTTAGTGAAGAAAGGGTTCGTCACACCAAGAATCACGTTCGGCCTAAACAGCACTTTTGTTCCTAAATCAAATCGGTAAAACTTACGGTGGACCCGATTTCGAAGTGTATTCCTTGAATTCCGAATCGTGAATGGTGAAGAATGGCCTGTAGTCATTAAAATACCGTAGAGGCCAAATGAGGGATATGAGCGAATGTACAATCTGCGAGCAGCCGGTGGGGCTCGGAGCCATGATGACGAGAGGCTGAATACAGAAAACTGTAAATATGAACAGCAATTCACAGAACCGTACTTCTCCAAGTAGAATTAACTCCCATAACAGCTGTATGTGATTTATTGCGCATGACAGATTTCTGAAAAAAATGAATTGAGTTAAACATTGACTGTGCGCGTCAGTTCGCCACTCACATTTCTATTTCTTTAAATTACAAAAAAGCCACTTACTGATGAAATGTCGTACTCGTAGATTGTGTGTACAGCGGTAATGGATTCAACAACCTGAACTCGCAACGATAAATTCACAACGATTTAACAAATTTACTAACCGAGTTCTCTGAATAAATCGATCTCTGAGGAACGTCCGATCTGCAGGGTATCCGAGCGTGCAAGACGGATCCAATGAGAGGCAGAGAAAGTAGTTTTCCGGGCAGAGGTGCAGGCCATTGATCTATATGGTGACATGCGGCTTCTATCGCAGCTTCGCCCATATCGAAGAAGCTCTGTACAACGATATCGGACCACTTCTGAGAACAGCTGTACGAGTGGGAGGACTGTTAAGAGGACAAGACTCTAAAAGTGTAACCAAAATGTACAATCAAAAGAGTTGTGGCTACCTTCTGGTAGTATCCGCGAGGAATAGTAGAATCCTTCCTTTGACGAAAATGCACAAAACCGTAATAGTACAATGGGTCAACCTCAATACAGTTCGGAATGCGTTCTGAGTAAGCGACTTGACTCTCTTGCAACTTTTCCGGAGACCGGCGGATTCGGAAGTGGAAGTTCATGTCCCCTTCGCCTGTACAGCAGCTATTAGAATCCGGAAACGCCAGGTAACAAATGTTCGTCCTTTCTGTTGCAGAGAGATAGGCATCGCCGGGATATACGACCTAAAATACACATAATGAACATATAGTGAGCACGTGTGCTAAATTTAGTGAAGAGCCCCATCAACTTTATGACGTGAGAAAAAGAGAAGTACTAATTATTTCGGACAAAAAAAACAAACAGCGATTAACTAAATTTGAACAAACTTTGCAATCAATAAAGATTACTAAAAATCAGTTTGAAGATCAGCTCCAGAATCAGTCAAGCAATAAAAACAGAAGAAAACTCCCGAAGAACGTAACGAAAAAGCTTAATTCACCTCAATGGCTTGCCCAATTCCAGCAAGGTAAAGCTGCTCGAAATCCTCCTTTTTGATCTTCCAAACGACTTTGCTCGAGACTTCTGTCATGGTTTGACTGAAACAGGAACTGCGCATCATCATCAATCAAGGAGGAAGGAACGAAGAAACACGACAAAGAAACAAGAACAGCGCGAAATCGACATGGAATATTTATGGCACTGCAGAGCTCGAACTCTCGAAATACGGAGCATCCTATCTGAGAGCACTTATTTACGCGCACGTTTGTGAAAAACGCTTCGCTCTGCAAAAAAAAACGAGCGAGATAGGGCGCTTCGCTCTGCAAAAAACGAGCGAAATGGGGCGCTTCGCCCTGCAGAAAACGAGCGAGATGGGGCGCTTCGCTCTGCAAAAAACGAGCGAAATGGGGCGCTTCGCCCTGCAGAAAACGAGCGAGATGGGGCGCTTCGCTCTGCAAAAAACGAGCGAGATGGGGCGCTTCGCTCTGCAAAAAAACGAGCGAGATGGGGCGCTTCGCTCTGCAAAAAACGAGCGAGATGGGCGCTTCGCTCTGCAAAAGTCGAAAACGAGCGAGTCGAAGTGTTTCTTCTCTCGCTCGTGTTCGGTCAGAAGAGAATCTCACCTCGCGCACCGGGCAAAAGAAATTCGTATGCGAGCGAGTTGAAAAGCCACGGTAGTAGCTCAATGAAACGAGCATCACCAGTCACTTGTCGACCGACGATTAATGCTGGTCTTGTTTTCGCGTTATTGTGCTGTCGTTCGCCTCCTTACATTATCATCCATTACAGCCCCTACAGTCTCATGGACCAACGCGCCCAAGCCGCACAAGGTAAGCAAGGCGCTTATATTCGCATGCTTTCATTGCTTGTTTCAGATGGCCGCCGATCGAGTACTGCCTCGATGGAGACGTCAGACCGTGGAGCCGTATCCACCGAGCCGATGGTGTTGGCGACCCCTACGGAGTCTCCCGAAACCATGCAGCTCCGTGAAGGGCTGGAGCAGCTCTCGATCCGCCCATCAGAAGTCGAGGACGCCGACTTGGACAACCCCGACATGGACGTCGACGGAGATGATGAGGTCAGCGACGAAGACCACCCCATGGGCGATCAAGACCCTGAGCAGAACTCCGCAGTAGCAATACCTCCACGTAAAAGCGCTAAGAAAGCGAAGAAGCAGGTGCCGAACAAGAAGAAGCCGGTGCCGAACAAGAAGAAGCCGGTGCCGAACAAGAAAAAGAAGACCAAGACCGTAAAACGTCTTTCGCGCAAAGTGCCGAAAAAGATTTGATGTGATATGATATTGTTTAAGATAATGTGATTGGAATGTTTATGATTAATGGTTGAAGAAAAACGGGGTCGAACGTCGCGTAAAAAGGGTACATCAGAAAGGAAACGCTTACCTGGGTTCAAAAACTTCATTGATGATCAATCGCTTCTATGGTCTATCCACGAGCCAGCTTCCTCCTGTCTCTCAAGACTTTCTGAAAGGAGCACAACAGATGAAAAATCACATTTTGAAGAGAATTCGTACCTGGAGATCGTAACTTCGTAGGAGTCAAAATCAGATCTGAGTCAGAGAGAAGAGTGACATCAGCGTGCACTGACGAAGGGATGGAATCATCAAGAAGGGATGGAATCATCGAGTTTCATGTTTACGTACGAGCGTCTTGAAGCGGAGCAGCGTTTCCAGTGATCCAAATGGATGATCAACTGTCTTCGGCAGTACTCCAGAAGGTTCAACAGGATCAAGGTTTACGTCGAGCTTCGCTGCAGGCGAGTTTTCCACCGGTGTCAGAGTCATGGAATCATCAACTTCCATCGATTCATATTCGAAAACTGATGAAACGATTGAATCATCAAGTACCTCGACTTCTGGAGATTCCCGTTCATCTCCATGTGTCTTGAAGGGGAGCAGCGCTATCGAATCATCTTCCGTCAAATCATATTTCACATCGGAAACTGAAAATGACAATGAAGCGAAAATTTGGCAAATTACGCTTACTTCCGTAAATTTCGTTTAGGCTTCTCTTGAAGTCGAATAAAAACGGCGGTGGCCGTACAGTATCTTCATCCTCTATGCCCTTCATCCACGAGCCAGCTTCCGACTTCGTTTCGGAGAGTGATTTCGAAAATTGAAAGCGCTCAGGGAATTCGCGCCGGGAGCCCAAAATCGCTGTGCATTCAACTATTTAGCAACACATACTTTCTTGAAAACAATTATAAATGTAACTAATTTAATGAGAAAATGTAACAAATTGTTATGTTTCGGGGTCTGTTTCGGCCGAACTATCATTATCAGAGCCGTCTGGACTAGCCTGAGCAAGTGCGGTTGAGTTGGAAAGAGTCAGCGCGTCATATTGTGAGAATTTCGCCTCTTCCGTACGACTGTGAGCGTAATACCCACGTCTCGTCAAGATAGAAGACGCTGTAACCCTGATCTCGGAACTGATTGATCTTGTTGATGTAGCTAACCCTCCATCGCTGCAGATGAGTCCTATCGAGCACAAATGACCTACTCGCGAAACGTTAATGACGACTGCAGACCTAGACTCATTACCTATTGTCTAACTTACGAAAACGAAACCCTAGCCCCTTCAACATCTGACCGCAGGTTGATCTAGAGTATTCAAACCCTTCAATGTTCTCCTTCAAGCGATCGTGGACGATATCGACAGTGACGTGCTCCTCATTGTCGAACAAATCGCTCCATGATACGGTGCAGGAGTTCACGTTCCTCGTCATCAAGCAGATTGGCAGCTTGCTCCCACTTCACGCGCCTCGAAACCGTGTTCTTTGTAGCCTTGCAGGCGGGAAGAAGACGGCACGCAGTCCCTGAAGACGATCGCGACCGCTCTAATTCTCCACAGCTGCTGATAATCCCGCGTAGTCCTCTCTCAGACAAGCCGAAGAGGCGAGCCGTCACTGTTGCCGCCCCCAATCGAAACTGATGCTGCTCCTTGATCTCCGGCAACCAAGCCGTCATGTATGAGTGCACCGTGTAGACCAGTGCGCGAGCTTTCGAGCAGAGCTTAACTACGCAGTGCGACCAAATCGTCCTTTGCGGCAGCTAGCTCGTCTAATAATTTGGCGATAATCGCGTCCTTCCGATGCAATTCCCTGACAAGCCCCTCAGTCTTCTCTTCCAGGTCAACATTGATCAACTGAGCGTCATAAAGTCGTTGCTCGAGCACAAGATAAGCTGCGTCGGTGAGAATTCGATCGCCCCCGACTTGCCCGACTGCGGAACTCATGTTTTTCTGAAAAATCAAGTGATCATCATCGAAAAGCGCTAATTTCATGCCGCCGCCTGCCATTTCCTCATCTTTGAACTTCTAAGCATCGTTCCATTGCAATTCGGAAGGAATTCGGAAAAGATTGACGAAAAAAGCGCTCAAATCTCCCCAAGCAATGAAAGTCAGAGATACTGTACAGCGATTTTGGGCTCCCGGCGCGAATTCCCTGAGCGCTTTCAATTTTCGAAATCACTCTCCGAAACGAAGTCGGAAGCTGGCTCGTGGATAGACCATATGTGGCTCTTGCCACGAAGTGTGCTGCTTGATTTTCGTTTGTTCAATGTAGAAAACAAATTAGTCTAGACATGTTACCGTATGTTTTCGCGTCGAGACCTACAGAACTAATAGTAATGCTCGTACGCGCTCGACGTTAGTCGAGCAGCATGAAGTAGAGCGGCGCGTAGAAGTAGCCGTTGTAGGCGTAGGTGTCCTGGGTTGCGGCCAAACGCTTGAGTTCGGCAACGACGTGTTCCACGGAGTTGAAGGACACTGAAAATCGGAATTAGCGTCGTTCACATCGGCCGCTCACCTTCATCGTTGAACGTGACCAAAACGATCTTCTGCAGGTATTCGGGATCGAGCTGCAATGTGCTCTTGATGACGGTCAGCTGCGCGGAGATTCGGTCAAATTCCATTTCCTTGTCGATTCCTTGTCGACGACATGTTCGCCGAGAAGAACACCTACCTCGGCAGCTACGTCGGTCAGGACATCTGGCTCGGCCTCAACGACATCGCCAAAGTGGGCGTAAGTGTTCAGCTCAGACAGTTCGCGCGAGGATCTATCCTCATTCAGGCACGTTGTCGGATGCAACCAGCTGCGCACAAACGTCTGCCAGAAGCACAAGTACTCGCCCTACTACACTCCGAACGAAATCGACATGAACGGTGAGTATTTAGACGTCGTTTTATCGAAAAAAATCTGAATTTTACGCCAACGGCATGTTCGAGGTCCGCGTCCAGAGTACAATCCAGGTTTACAGCGGATTCTCCACCGACGAGCACGGCGACTATCCTCAGTACTATCCGATCAGCGGATTGAGTAGGTTTTAAGAGGAAATTCATAGAGTTTGGAATGAATTTTAGACCAAAATCGCTTCATCACGCATCTGAACGGCAAAACCAACGCGCGACGAGCGCCACACTCTCCTACGCGATGCTCTACGATCAGCAGAACGGCACCTTCTACGATGGATTGACGTACGAGAAGCGCGATCTGTGCGCCTATCCGTTCGTGTCGCAGTCGTTTGATTGTCCCAACTATCAGGATCCCCAGAACGCCTTCGTTGTCCGCGTGAGTTTACGGAATTTTCAAGCTATTCAGATCGCGAATTGGCACAAGAAACGCAGAATTGGCGTTGCTTGTACGAGAAACGACCAAGCTGATCGGCAAAACGTAGATTTTGATGCATCAGGGTTGCCGCGGTGGGACCACGGAATTCTTCTTCTGCTTCACCTCTAAACCCTCACTAATTTCAGCACACCGGTGAAGACGAACAAGGCGTCGCGTTCCAACGCTTCACCAGCGGCCATTGCAGAAACAAATTAAGGTCCTGCGAGAACGGCGGCCTCGTCTGGCAAGGTCAATGCGTCTGTCCCGATCTCTACAAAGGCGCCAACTGCGACACTCCGATCTGCGTGAACGGCGGCGCGCTGGACGCGGTCATGAAGGCATGCGACTGTCCGAAGGGCTTCACCGGCTTGCACTGCGAGCTCGGCGTGTGCTACACGCAGTCGACCAACTACGTGACGATGAAGAACGACGGAAAGACGTTCGCGTTGGTGGTGGAGAACACGCAGGCGAATCTGCCGGCGATCAAGTCGATCAAGGCCGATCTGAAGAACATTATTGACGAGGCGCTAAAGCAGTCGCCGGGCTGGTTCAACACATACGTTCTCGTCACGTTCGACGGTAATTATCCGTAATTTTTGGGCTTTTTCCATTGTTTTCAATCTTCTAGCAAATGGAGCGGACATCAGGAGCAGTGGACGGTTGAGCCAATTCATCGATAACTTCAATTCGATGACCGCATCCCAACCCGACGCCTCAACGGGCTGCCAATACCCGATCTACGGCTCCCTGATGAAGGCGCTAACGTCGACCAAGTTCAACTCACCCGGATCGATCGTCTACTTGGTCACCCGCGGTACTCCGAGCGATTTCGGTTCAATGATTGACTTTGCCAATACGCTTTCGGACAAACAAGCTCAAGTAAGTGCGCTCTCAGCGTTCATATCGCAAATTCTGACTTTTAGTTCTACCTGACCAGCATCATTGACAAGACCAACTGCGCCAGCGTCACACCGGACTCGTACCAGGTCAAGACGCTGTCAATGTACGCGTACGGTAGCGATGGAAACGTCTTCTTCATCGATTCGGGAAACTTGGGAATCCACATGCAAAACTACATACCGTACCTCTACGACAGTCAGGTCCTCGCGACCCCTACGTTCTTCACTGAAACGTGTGAGCAGCTGGCGGAAGCTGTGTTGGTGGATCGCAGCATGGATGTCCTGATTATCACCATACACAACGATCCCTATGCGACTTTCGAGCTTGTTGATACTTTTGGTAAGTCTATAATTCGCATGTTCGGTCAGCGGAGAGTTTGTGCGATTTTGACCTCCGCGGACGTGGACTTGCGGCGTTCTTTTGGGAATTTTTGTATGTTATACGTGTTCTGCGACCTCTGATTACCCTAGAACAACTGTGGCAACCCCAATTTGCGCCAAAATTTGCGGAGAAATCAGCGCGAAATGTAAACATCACCGCGTTTCGAGAAGGAAATCGCGATCAGAATCGCGTGAATCTTCCAAATAGAAAACTCTCATTTCCCATCTTTGCAGTTTCGCGCCGTGATTGCAGCGCTAATTGCCGGTTACCGCTTACAAACGCGGGGTCACCGCCTTCATCCATGCACACCACGATCCCCGCGCGCGACTTCATCAAATAATTGCTATTTGTCTCGTCGTCAATCCAACGACGCGGCGGTCAATCGCGTGCCGCCAACCTTTGCGGCACGCTCGACCCTTTGCGGTCGTTTGCCGTTAATCCGCTTGGCACACGCCACACGACGCAATCACCTGTCGCTCGCTGGAGCGCAGAGTATCCAAAATTTGAGCAAACAACCCTCGCCGGCATGCGCTCCACGAGCTTCACACCTCTCGACGAGCGCAGCGGCGGAAGGATCGGCGGCATATTGTCATCTCGAGTGTCCTCGAGACGCGCGTCACTTCACTTTGGGCTCATTTGCATAATGATATTCACGCAGTGCGCTCTTGAGGAACGCGACGAGAGCCACGCGACCCGCCCTGAGCACCTCAACAAGTCACCACTGCATTAGCATCAAAACTCTGTGTGTGTGTGTGCTCATCGGAATCATGTCACACAGGTTGACAAGGACGGAAATGAGGTTCAGGCTGATCAGAAAGAAAAATGTTTAGCCGCTAACCGGCATTGAACTCGCGATCTTCTGCGTGAGAGTCACTGGCGTTAACCACTGCGCCAAGCAAGCACTGATATCAATGATATCCTATTTCATATATATCTGCACAACGAATTCCTCGTTTCCTGGGGTTTTTCATTGTACACAGCCTGATTATCATTACAAATATGTATTCACCGGAACTACTTTCACAGGTCAGAGCGAGATCACCAACTAAATCATCACAAATATATGATTTTTCAATAAATAAACATTTTTTGTAAATTCTCGATCCACTGATCAGTAGTAATGACCAGCCGCAAGCGGAGTGGTCGAGGTCACCTCGTACGACTGATACTGCGCCAGTGGAGTACTGTAGAAAGCGAGCGAAGAGGACGAGTAGGCCGAGTAAGGCGCATAGGGATGCGCCGCGTGCATCATCGGCTGACGAGCGGAGTCGGCCGCGTGTTGAAGATCGAAATCGAACGACGGGTTGGCGCGAGACTTCGGTCGGGTTACGGTATGCGCCTTTTGGAACTCCTGGTAGAATGGAGAGGACGGATCGGAAGTGCGACGGATGTAGTCGATCTGACGCTCTTGGAGACGCATTTTGGCGCGGCGATTCTTGAACCAGACCTGAAAATGGAGTTTGAAGGGTGAGATGATGAGCGGATAGGATGCGCCAATTGCTGAAAACGAGCGCCAGGACTCAAAAACACGATAAAAGGCTTCGATTTGGTCCAATATAACCAGAAAAACAAAGAAAAGCGACTGTTTGGCGCCAATTTGCTGACAGACGGCGTGCGACAGGCTCTTTTTCGACCTAACAGTGGAAATTCACTTTCCGGGTCATTTTTAACCAAATCGCGGTCACGATGAGAGATGATCGCTTCAGAATCACGTGAATTCACTTGGAATTGCCATCTGGAGTGACCAACACCTGAGCAGATATTGTGCGCTGCAATTTCAGGCATGTTTTCCTCAAAATCAGCTGTTATCATCGATTTTGCGACAAATCACCGCACAACCATGCACAGCAATGAGTCTCACATCATTGGCGGTCTCCGCGACCTCTATTTGGTCCAGAATGACCCGGAAAACAGAGATCCAGAGACCAATGGGCGCCTATTTACTGACCGTCGGCGCGCGACAGGTCGTTTTTGGGCCAAACAACCGAAAATAAT
>MQUG01003478.1:0-54835 GCA_007213375.1 Steinernema feltiae
TTTTTGTACAAGCGTTTGTACGTTTGTATCATAATAAATAAGTCAACACGTACTGAGCGGAAATCAACGAGCCAAGAGTCTCAACAACTAGTAAATGTGAGACGTCATTCTAAGAATCAGAAATTCTCTCTTCACAGCTGTTGGCAAGTCATAGCTGCGCTCAATGTTATCAGTGGCTGCCTGTCCGACGTAGCAGATGTAGTTTAATGAGTTCCAACTAACGCTCAACAGAAATAAGTATTTTTGGGAAATGGATGCGAATTCTAATCTTCAAGTCAGTAAAATGATTTAGGACTTGCGGGCCAGAAATCCATTTGTGTGATGAAGAGGTTCCCACTCAAGGCAAACGAAACCAATTTAACCAAACCAATTAATGAAACCAATTTAATGTATTATAAATACAAGCAATACAACTTGTCGTTCAGATTGGCTCTATTTTTTTGTTAATTTTTGATAGTTGAATCGAACGGCAAAGCGGTTTTTTATTTTCATTTGGCTTTGGACAAAATCAAAACTTTGCATCCTGGTCATACAAATCATGAACATCAACAACCAGCCTGTTTAACTTGTAAGCCGTTTACAACAGTTGGATCAATCGATTTTTTGTAGGCCATATGCGGTTCCATTGTACACACTTAAAATAGCGAACTTATCCTAGACTAACCACTAGAGCACAAGCGACTTAACAATTTAGAATGAAAAAACGATTCTATTAAAAAGTAAATATTTTTTGGATGACCGTGTCTGCAACTTTCTCATCAAAACATCAAAAGTTTTTTAAAGGATTTTTAATTTCATTTGGCGTTGGACAAAAATTTTATTTTAAAGATTTTAAAGTTTGTTCATTTTTGATATAGGTCCCGCTGTTTGGTCCCGCCAAGCGCATTTAAAACACTTCTACAGCAAGTAAAAACGTGCTTATTCTAGTTTTTTTTGCGTCCGGGTGGTTAGCAATTTTTTATAGCAAGGCCGGTGCAAAATGAGGCGAATGCTAATGTGTGAAATTCATAGCAAGCCGGTTACGGTATCATTGTGTCAGACTTTTAAAAGTCGTTTTCATGTTTTTTTTTCACCTAAGCCTGCAAAATTTTTGACCACAGTTGAAGCTTATTTGATAATGGACATTCAAACCAAGATTATTGCAACAAAAAAAGGTTTTGTAGGTCTTTGCTCTTTGTCGTTTAATGCAGATTGCATCAAAGAGAAAGTGGATTATTTCTTTAACTATGTGTAGCTCTTACCAGTTACTCTACAATATCTTTTTTTGTTGGCGTTGGACAAAATTTGCGTTATATTTGCATCTTGTCATACAAATCATAAACTTTAACAATAAGCCTGTTTATCTTGTCAGCTGTCCGCAACGGTTGTATCAGTTGTAGGCATTTGATACACTTGGGATTGCGTAATTCTTTTAGACTAACCACTAAAGTACCAGTACCAGAATGCTAGAGTACCAGTAACTGTCTTTTCACTTAAACAACGTCACTCAATCGACAATTTTAAAAAATAATTTTTCTTCCACTTAGGCTTAAAGGTTCTCGAGGCTCATCGGCAGTAGTTTATCTGTACACAGCGATTGTCGTGGATCAGTAGCTAGAGCGGAGCTCGCCTTGGAGCGCGACCAGTGAGATTGCGGAAGTCAGAGATTTAAGGATGAGTTTATTACAGAGAGGTAGTAGAGCGCAATAGGTTATCATACAAACATAATCAACACTGTATTACCCGCGGGCGGGAGGCCGCGGCAGTCTCCACCCTTGAGGGGTGGAGCTCCGTTCGCGGACAGCGATTTTTGCGAGCTGGTTCCCATTGCTAACACTCTATTGAAAAGTAAATATTTTTTTGAATTTACGAGGCTAAAACGCAAGAACAAACAAGATGGATCAATACAAACAAAATTAATTTGTAACCATGAATTGAAACTCGGGTTTTATCGGCAAACGATTGTTAAAGGAACTTGTGCACTAAACTTGCTTTTTTGAGATTATCAGATATAAGTTGTACATTTTTGGTTTTAGGTCTAATGAACATAGCACGAATTCAACTGTTTGATGGCGTTGTCTATACAGAGGTCAGTGTGCTTGGTATGAGTACATTCAGTGATAAAAACGTTTGGCAATTTTTGCAAATTACAAGTCTGGTTTTACGATTTGTTACGGAACATGGTTTTACGATTTGTTACGATTTGGTACGGAACACATAATATATAAGCTGATGCTTTGCTCGCTGAGCCCAACCAAAGCCTGTTAATCGGAAAAACAAGGCTAAAAGACTAAGGCAGTCAGTCTACGATGAGTGTAGTGCGCAGCCAAAGCTTAGATGTCATCATGTAATGCTCTTTCTTGAATTTTAAGCGTTTCGTGATTGCAATCACGTAACTTTAACTTATTTTCGGCTTAGATAGCCGGGCTCACATGAGCCCGGTTAGTTTATGCCCACCCAACAAAAATTTTAAAAACATCTAAATTGATCTTGAACAGTTCAATCAAATGTCACGAACGAGTTCATTTCAAGTGCATGAAGCTAAGTCCTAGCTAGATAAAATTATTTTGCATTTGTACGACTGAGGAAATTAAGTTTTGTTAATTTTTTTTGGAACTTGTTTCGATAATGGACATTCAATCCAAGTTTTTGGCAAAACGAAGGTTTTGGTTTTGTATGTGCTGCTCAACGCAGATTGCATTGAACAGAAGTAGGATTTTTTCAACCGTCAGTAGTTCTATTCTAACAGTAACTCTACTACGCAAAATCCAACTTTTTTGCTTTGAAATCGGAATACCACTGTTTTTTTTTTGAGATCGAGAGATCATAAGATCAACTTAGACCAGCTTGATCAGCTTGAAGACCATCTTTGGGCCTTTGACTCAACACCTGTTGACAACAAAATACATTTTTGGTCTTCTTCATTTGTAGGTGTACTTCATTCATATAATTCTTTACAAATTGTGGCCTTGTTGCCCTGCAAGACAACTGCAATCTTAGTAATCGACTTTTGGGTTGCGTTCCCTTCCATGGAATGAAAGTAGACTTTTTTGAGCATCTTTTTTTCATTTACCATAACTTACCACTTTTCATGCAAAACAATCGTTTGCCCACTTAGCACATACAACCTTGAGGTTATTGAGTGGTTAAGAAAAATCATTTGTTCCTCAATATTCAATCAGAATATTCCATTTTTGAAATTGTTAAAGAGCGTTTTAACATCGTTTGATTTCTTGTCGGGCGTTTTTATGGCAACATGTATACAAATTTTACCGCAACAGTTGCTCACTCTACAGGAATTTGTACACAATTTGTCGCACGATGATCGCAGCCCAATATGACAAGTACGGCCAAAAAGATTGCACGCGTAGGAGCGATACAGGACAGACGATGAGATCAACGGAACTCATTATCAAAGGTTAGATTAGAAGTCGTCATTTACAATGACAAAGGCGAAGGTTTCTTTTTTGAGTCGCGTACCGGCGGGAATTATAACTCGTAAAGTATTTTTGTGTTTGCTAGATTGCACCATGCTCTTTCTGTTTTGAAAAGTTTGAGTTAAACCGAGTATACAGAAAGCTAGCTATTCTTGACTTGTGCGTCTCTATTTTTAATTTTACACCGCTCTCGTCAACTTCCACCGCTTCATGCAGCTCATAGTTTTGCTTTCGCTTTTTAGCTAATCCATTGCAGACATGTTTTTACTAATTTTTGAATTGACGTATTCCAATCGTCACTCTTTTGTTCTATTTTTGTCCATTCATTGCTACGTTTCATTGAGCGCCCTCAAAGGAGTTTTTGATGAACAAAGTAGGCAAAATGCGGGCAAATTATCTTATTATAACGTGTTTTTGTTGTTTCAATTTGCGTATTTCCGGTTGCATCAGCGCTTAAGCCACTTAAAACCCACGTGCTAGATTGAATTTCCCGCCATGAATGAAAATAAATTGTTTAGTCACGTTTGACGTTGGCAATGCGGCATTGAGGAAGTGAGATGATAGAAATTCAACATTTGCCAACCTTTACAAGAAAAAATAATGCAATTGTAGTTTTTTGTTGCGGGTTGGACCGGATAACTCTGTAATTTAACAGTTTTGAAAGGAAATAAACTAGAATTAATCATCCAGTTGGAAACGATTGTCATGTTCAATTGAAACTGTACAAGAAACAGAGTCGTCAATCAATGTTGCGAGCATCTCTGTTCGCACGACAATCAAGCGAAGATGATAAGCGCGTGCAAACAGAATTTTCCACTCGGCACTATAGGAGAGAAGACGAATGATCAACGGTACGCGTTATCAGCGAAATCGTTATTTGCAATGGCATTGATCAGTATTGCTGTTTTGGCGGCCACATTCGGCCAGATTGTATGTATATTCTTTTTGCATATGTGCCTGCAACTGACTTTAATTTGTAGTGTAAACCTAAGACTTCAGATTTTTGCCCTCGTAACACAATTATAACGTAAATTTTTGAAGTTGTAAATGTCGCTAATGACAGTTTTTATTTCAAATTTTATTCATTTTGGTACATTTTATTGCACAGTTTCAACAATCAAGCAGCGTTGTTCAAAGCGATAAAAACGGCATGATAAGTACACGAATGTGATCGAAAGGAACGTGGCATTGACCATTAAAAGACCACATCCGTCTATGGAACACGTTATCGATGCGGTGAGATTAGCAACTATCATTTGCGTGTCAATTTGAGTTCCAAATTGTTATTTTGGTTTTTACGAACTGAAGTTGCGAAGACTTTGAATGTGAACAAATATATTTTGGCAATTTTTGGGACGTTGATTAGCTGATATTCGTTGCTGCTTCACAACTAATAATCATTGTCACATTCGATTTTTGGACATCACTGATTGTTGTAAAATGTTTTAACCTATTTTTGGCCGCCTCGCGCTGTGCCATAGTTAGTCCAACTGATAAATTGTTGTATTTAATCTTTTATTTTGTGCATCTATGTGACGTTGTCGAAACAACCACACTAACATTTTTGGAGGCTACGACGTACTCTCATATGGCAACAGATAAATGCTAAATTTAAAATAAGGTAAACTCAGATTGCTGTACTACAGATATAAACTAGGTAAGAACATGTCTTCTTTGATCAATTCATGAATTCTTTTTTCAACTGTTAATTCAACATTAAATTCATTCAACATTAAACAATTCAATAGTAATCTTTGCGAGTTTGCAAGCATTGCTCTATAAGCGGCATTAGCTAAACGGATATCGATTTGTTGTTGGCTCACCGTCTATTCACGTTACACATAAACATTCTTTGTGATTTAATGTTCAGAGTTAAACAATTTTTGGCTTCCTTTGGAGGTGCACGAGACACCAGCACTTAAAACAACAAAGTACATGGAGAGTAGACTACAGAAGCGGTACGTCGCTAAACGCAACAAACGGAATTCACGTGCAATCTGCATGTCTTTGTAGTGGCCTGCAGCAACGAAGAATAAACTGAACTGTTCATTATATTTTTGAGTGAGTTAGTCGCGTGTAGTGACGTGCTTAACAATGATAGTGCTGAATTGCAAAATTAAGAAATTTTTCATTATCGGCTAATACTTTGCCATTTCATACATTTTTTTAGATCTGTCAGCAGAATGTACTCAATTTTTGTTTGTCGTTGTTTGAATCCCTACTTGTACAATCTTCAACTTTGTCAAATTAACGATTAGTACAGGTTAAGCGTGCTAAGTCGTACCGCCAATTTTCAATTTTTGCTGCAAAAATATTTGTCCTTGGCAAGAATTGTATTTGTACTCCAATACGTATTTGAACTTGAATGCTATTTGTATGGTTTCATTTGAGTGTTTTCTTACGTTGACAGTATAATATTGAACCTTGTTTTTGGGTACTTTGAGTACAAGCTACCACGTTTTGTTCACATTTCAATTACAAAGTTTTTTGCAGTTTTTGAAAGTAAGAAATTGAATAAGAAATCAACGAGCATAATTCAAATTTTGTTTTTTCTTCATCTAAAATGAACAAAATGTTGTTTGTTTGTATTCTTCGTTTCACTCGCAACGGCAAAACACAGCTCTTAATTTTGATTCACAACCACAGATGTACCACAGAACCAAAATGTAAATGAGTAAAATTGTGCACGATTTAAATTTGATTTTGATGGTTTTAACTTGTTTCGGTGTTTAAAAATAGACAGTGAAATGTTATGAAATATCTGTCTAGACAGATTAGTTTTTGGCTGTTTTAAGTTGGATTAAATAAGCACAATCTATAATTTTTCTAAAATTAATAATTTTAAAATTTTAATAAATTTTTAATTTTAATTTTAAAAAATTAATAATATTTTTTAGACAGTTCAAAGACAGATAAAAAGAGACAGTTAAATGCTTTTCTAGCAGGTAACCGAAAATAACAATAGTTGCTCAATAGCAATATGTTTTGTGTTTGGCAAAACCGTGCCCGAAACCTTCTCAAAATATAGAACCAGAATCAAATTTTTAATATTTAAGTTCACTTTTTTTAATTTTTGAATGTTACACATCACTACACAGTTCAGTTTTGCTCTGGATCATTCCAGAGTGATTGTAGCATCAAGAATCAAGTACATCTCCGTAGCTTTTGAAAAGATTTGTTATTTGAAGATTGTCCCATTTTTTGCCGAATTAGTCTTTGCAAAATGATCACTTCTCTTCAGACGCATTTTCATCTGTTGACTCACCCTTTGGTATTAGCTCTCCGCGGAGCTCACATTTCACTGCTGACGTGCGTTCTATTTTTGCTTAACTCGATTGAGTTGAGAAACTACGAATGTAAGTGTTTACAACGTTTGTCAAATGCGCACATGACCGTCGCTAAAAAAAGATTTGAACAACCAAAAACTTGTTTTAAAATTTTAATAAATTTTTATTTTCAATTTTAAAATTTTAATAAATTTTATTTTCATTTTTTAAATTTTAATAAATTTTTATTTTCCATTTAATATATTTTAACTTAGTGATTTTTGGTGAGACGTTCTTTCCCTCCCGCATTTCATTCATTTTGCGCCAACGTTCCTCTACTCCAAAATAGATAAAAGCAACGATAACCTCGTCCTTGCTGCCAAATATTTGCAAACGATCATGTACGCGTTAGTCATCCCATGTCCGGTCATCGTGGGAACAGCGCTGTATCCTACTACAAAGGTCCATCACTAAGGCTGCAGTCACCCCACCAGGCGCGCCATACGCCCTACTACGCTCTTTACGCACTTTTAGCAAAACGAACATCGTGGTTTGTGTGCGATAAGGCCACGTTTCTTCGCTCCCGAAACATCGGGTACTGCGAAAGGGCGAACTACACGGAGAATAGTGCAAAGGGTCGCACTTTTAACTTTGGACCTTTGACTTCTGATAAGCCGCTCGCTGCTAACCCAAGACTCTGCGACGTGCTTGACTCCACCCCACGTGCGACCGCCGCCGTCGCGTTTAGAGGGGAGTAGCTAGAATTCCTAATTGGGCGTGTTCTCCTCTCGTATTAATTGCAAGCGCGCAGTCTCCGCCAGCTTCCATTATAATTCGCCTTTCATGTGTTCAGCGAATACTCCTACCACGGCCCTGGCAATGTCACGTTTCATGATCTATTTGATGTCCATCACAGTTCTCTGCTGTACTCTTGTCGCGTCAAGACCACTCAGTGAAGTTGATGACAATTTGCTGCCGTAAGTTGTTCAAAACTAGCGATACAGTCTGCTAAGCGTGGCTATTTCAGGATTATTGCCGAAGCGCTCGTTGACATGGAGAGACGAATCGAGGTGCCCGAAGACTTGGCGGCGATCGTCGAGAAAGCAAAGAGGAAACTGAAGCGCGAAAGCCGCAATCGCTGGGAGCGTCTCGGACCAATTTGGGGATGAGTACGGTAGTCCCTTGTGTGAGGGCGTTGTTGTTGACACAGTTTGATCTCATTTATTTAATTAATAATTCTGCATTGTACTATTTTGGCCAAGATATTGTTCGCAGATATTTGTGCGGCTTGTAGAGGAAGCAATAAAGGTCCGTTTCTGTTGAATTTGTGTTGTCTAGACAGTTTACTGAGCAATTGTTTTTTTTAACAGATAACGAGCTTACACAATGGTGATCATTCGTTTGTATTTGCTAAAGTTGGTTATTTTTTGAGCAATATTGATCGCTAATGAGAACAAGCAATAATTTTTGAAATTTTTGCTGATGGAGTTTTTTTTTTTTTTTTGAAGAACCGTTTTCTAGGTCTGGAATGTTCTACTTTGTTTGATTTGTATCGCAAAGGTCATTTTGAATTCTGAGAGCGAGTTTTAAATACAAAATTTTAATTCTCTTTTAAAGATTTCTTTTTTTGAGACTTTTCTAACAAGTAAAGCCTATTTAAAATATTTCACAAAGCAATTTATTAGCACAAAAGTAATTGTCTCGGCACAGTTTACAACGTGGAGTGTTCATTTAAAGCTAAATTTTTGGGTCGCACGTTCTTGTCTGAAATTTAATAAACTTGCAAAGTAATAGGCAAAACATTTTTGCGAAAGCAGCAGCTTAGCAGCTTTTTTTGTATTTGCAACAAATTTTTTGTAATTTCTAAGGCAAAAAATTGACCAAAAAATCAAGATTTTTGAGAACGAGCAATATCGACAATGTTAAGCATTATCATCAGGGTCAAACGGTTCAACGAGTTGGATGTGGGGTAAGTTTTTAATAATCTCGTATAATTGAGTGCTTTCTGCTTTTTCACTAAATCAGAAAATCGGTCTTACAAATGTCCCAAGCGTCACAAGTCACACAAGTCAATTTCTCCCACTTCTTTGCAGTTTTTCTACTACATTAGTCGGTTATGTTTTTTTACTCGCACTATAGCGCAATTCACTTTGATGCAGTTTTTCACTGATCAAAGTCTACTGCACTTATAAAGTGTATGATATTAATAATTAGTTTTAATTTTAATGTTTGAATGCTAACGTAGGCGGCGTTTTAATTGTAGGGCACGCATTGATTTGTTTTTCAAAATTAAAATCTGAGCCGACGAAAAGCAAATTAATTAGCCTCGACATCCTTGTTTACTCGTCACGCGGCGTTGCTGCTTGAATTCGACCTTTTGTATGACGACGGCTATACGATTGTGATTGTTGTGTGAAGGACAATTTAATCACAGGGCGCACTGCAATTAAAATTAAGCATTACGAGGAATTGTTGAAAAAGTTGATTCGAGAGGACTTCGCACATAATATCAAAAACTGGCTGACGCTAGTGATTCTCTACGTTTTTTGACGTTTTGGTATCTTGGGAAGTCAACGACAGCATCCGCCCATGCAAATGCCCAGTACAGCAACAAAACAGTCTATTTTAGAAGTAATAGGACGTTTGAGCCCGCCATTTGAGTCCAGGATGTTTGAGTCCTGGACACTTGAGTCCCGGATAGATGAGTCTAAACTTTGGAGATTTTTTTGGCGGTGAACATCCGACAATCTTAATTTGCTCAAAACTTGCATTTCGCTGCACACCCAAACGTTTATTTTTGTACACCCTACTTGGTATTGATTTCTGCTATGTATTTAGGAGTGTACATATGTTTCTAGCTCTTTGCTCTTCATACGACAGCAGAACTACGGTGCAGCATCTGTTTTGGCTGGAAATTAAAGCTACTTTACCCTCAATTAGTGCAAACCGCACTGTTTTCTGACTTTTTTGTACCTGCGAACAGCAGCTTGCTTTTTCACGTCTTCGCCACTCTGATCATTTCAGATTGCAATAGTAATAGTTGACCTTGAACGTTTAACGTGTTGTTGTCCTCCGCAAGAGGCGATAACTTTTTTTAATATCCATTATAAATTGGTTTGGCTCGTCAAGCAAACAAGCACTATTCACCTAGACTATGACTTCATTCATAAATGAATCAATGAAAGTTGATTCCAATGAAGAAATGTCATGTTGTCGTCTATTTTGCCGTAAATTAGTTTATTTCCACTTTAGATGTAAAAACAGTCAATCAAATCAATTGTGAGAAATGTATTGGGGTTTTTTACTAAGCAGGGATTGGGTAGCTCACAAAGAGCTAGTGAGAAATAAATCAAAACATTTTGAAGCGATCCACTTGATCACAATGGAAGGACAAAGTACCTTGTTTAACCTGCACATATGCATGTTAAGGCCTGTTTCAGTTAAACAAACCGCATTTTAACCGTTCTGAATATCAATTTAAAGCTTTTTTGTACGATCAACAGGATTAATGAATTAATAAACAACGTTGTCGTTAGCTTCGTATTCAACAGTTCTTGTCATCAAAGAGATTTTTGCAAACAGCGTTAATGTGTAGAAACAGACAGCAAAATGCGTTCGATGAGTGGTGTTTTTCAAATTAAAAATTAACGTTCAAATAATTGTATTCTGTTTATTTCTTGAGTACAATATCGTTTTCGGTCCATTCCTTCAGTCATACCAGCGATCCGTTATGAAACTCAGTACGAAGAACCACAATTTTGATTTTCTCTCTAAATAAATTTTTGGAAAAAGAACTGGACAATAGATGGACAATGGACACACAATACAATACTGGACAATAGACAATAGCAATAAATTTTTAAACGTTCTGAATATAAATTTAAAATTTATGCTGTCGTTGTGTGGCTTTTTTGTTCGAAGCTATTAATCAACAACGCTGTCGTTGCTTCATTTTCATCAGTTGCCAGCAACGATATTTTTGCAAACAGTGGTAATTTGAAGAAGCAGGAAGCAAAATACGGTCAATCAGCGTATCACCGTTCAAATTGTCGTCTAAATAGTTCAAATAATTGTATTTTGTTATTTCCTGAGTAAAGAGTCCATTTTTGATCGTTCTTAGCACCGCTCCGTTGTGAAACTCGGCACGAATAACCACAATTTTGATCTTCTCTTTAAATTGGGTTTTGGCGAGAGAACTGGAACGGCAATAAATAAAGCCGTGTTTTGTATTCGTAATGGTCGCTTGTTCTTAAAGTTTGTAAAATAAACTTAAATAAATAAATAAATAAATGAATTTTTTGATGGGCTTCCGAAAACACTGAACAACTTTGCAATTAAATCATAATCAGTGCTGAATAATTGTGTGGACAATGCGGTACGCTATGGGTTTTATTTAGCATTAAAAAAATTTTAAATAATTTTTGTTGTCTGGCAGTCAATTCGTAAACTATCTTTTGTCCTTGAAATGATTCGCAGATCACTCAGCATTGACATGTGTTGGCAACGAGCACAAAATGACTTTATAGCATTGGCGGAAACTCAAACATCAGCATTTTGCAGTGTCTCAGCAGAAAGGGATGTCTGTCTGACAATGCACTCGGTCGTGAATTTGAGGTTGTGAATTTTCAAATTTTTTACATTTAAAATTAGCCGTCTTTGTCAAAACATCAGCAACAAAGCGACCGTAAACAAACTTTGAATACTCGAAAATGAGTGTTATGCAGACAACATTGATGAGTGCAACGTATGACGGCTTTTCTGCAGACATGACGTGATTTTAGTGCGTTTTGAAACAAACGACCGGAAGCGAAATGACGAAGAAAAAATTTGGGACAATCTAAAACTAGAAAATATATCAAGAAACCAATTGTTCCGAGAAGGTTTAAAGATAAACAAAGAGAAAGCTTCAAAATTTTTGAATGCCGAACTGGTTGTTCAAAGTTTGGCACTGTGCTTGCGACTTGCCGCTGTGCTTTTTTTGGTTGTACACATTGATCACATAGTTATAGATAACAAACAGTTTCCTCGCTATCAAAATACAGACTTGCCGACTAATTTTTGCGCGTTCAATCAACATTTAAAGCGTTTGTGTGTACTTGTTGTGGTTGATGCAAAACAATAAATTGTTATGAGCTTCAAAATTTTTGATTGGGGAACTGGTTTCAAGTCTTCTACTCAACTGGTCGTTTAAAATTAGGCACTGTGCCTGCGATTCGTACGGTGCCGCTGTTTTTTTTTTTTGGGTGCACACGTTGATCACTTAGTTATTGACAACAATCAGTTTCCTTGCTATCGAAAATCGAAATATAGTCTTACCGACCCATTTTTTGTTTGAGGAGTTTGAACGATTTGACTTCATTTTCATGCCATAAATTACTTGGTCGAGCTATACCGGACGGTTTAAAGTCAACCTTATCTGTCTCTCAAATGTCTCTTAAACACCTTTTTGAAATAGTTGCTCCGCCCTTGCAGTGCAGTCAAAGTTCAATTCAAGTAATCTTTTTTTGGATATTATTCTCGGCACCTGTTACCAGCGGTGAAACAAAGGTGTTACTGATTAACAACGCAATGAAAGCCACCTGAATACTCTAGAGGTTGAATTGTCGCTAGTGAAAGTCAGTTTCATTCGGAATTTCGATTAAAACAATTACAGACTATATTTTTGTTGGATGGGGTTGAGTCTATGACAAAACTTAAATTCTTCATTTTTGTACGGCACTTGCAGTTGCAGCACATTTGCTCATAAATTCAAGACTCTTTTGTCAGCTTTTGAAAAACTATAAACTTCTTTGAGTCATTTTTGAACTTTTTGCTACTAGTGGTAAAAGTGTTGCTGCAGCTTTGCACGTATGTTAGTTCTGCCCAATTCCAGGCAAATACAAACAAATAAATTGTTGTTGATTAATTTTTTGTTCGCAGTTCCTTGAGAAAATACTAAACAACTTTGCAAGTATATCATAATCATCATAAAGTGTGTCAGTGTGGACAGTGCGGTCGTTGTCGATGTTTCAGTTAGCATTACAGACCGCATTACTCAAATTCTTGCATTATTCTTCTCTAAACGTTTGGATTAACAAATCAAAATGTTGCGATGCTTTTTGTTCGATCAACACCTATTAACGTTCTCTGTCCATTTGTGATCGTAGCAGTTCGAAGCAGTAGCGCTCCGTTGGGAAACTCAGCACAAATAGCCACAATTTTAATTTTATTTCTAAACTGATTTTTGGAGAAAAAGTACAATAAACGGCAGAAAATAAAGCCGAGTTTTATATTCTTAATGGTCGCTTGTTCAGTTTATTAATAAACTTGTTTAAAATGAATTTTTGTTCGCAGTGGGTTCAGAAAATACTGAACAAGCATCATAATCTGTGGTGGATGAGTATGGACTGGGTTTCAAAAAACTTTTAAATTGATCCGTCGGCTCATTGACAATGAACACTATGTTTTGTAACACAATTTTCAAATTTGATACATTCAAAATTAGACCACCTTTGTTAAAACATCAACAGCAAAGCGACCGTAATCAAACTCTGAATACTCGAAAATGAGTGTTATGAGACAACGTTGATGAGTGTGACGGTTTTCTGCAGAAATGACGTGCTTTTAGTGCGTTTTGATACAAATGACCAGGAAGCTCTTATGAAAGGACCAGTTTGAAATGTTTTGCGGAATAAAAATTATATGGGACTAGAACTAAAACTAGAAGATACATCGATAAACCAATTGTCCTGAGATGGTATACAGATAAACAAAAACAAAGCTTCAAAATTTTTGATTGTCGAACTGGTTTCAAACTCGACCGGTTGTTCACAGTTTGGCACTGTGCTTATTTTTGGTTGTACACATTGAACACTTAGTTATACACTTAGATCACTTAGTTATTGTAGATAACAATCAGTGTCCTCGCTATCAAAATACAGACTTGCCGACCAATTTTTGCGCGTTCAATCAACATTTAAAGAGTTTGTGTGTACTTGTTGTGGTTGATGCAAAGCAATGGATTCTTATGAGCACTAAAAACCGTTTTATTTAGGCAAATTTCTTCACTTTGTCTTTTTTTGTCGTTACAATCTTCTCCAACTTGTTTCATTTAAAATTAGACCGTTTTTGTCAAAACATCAACAGCAAAGCGACCGTAAACAAACTCTGAATACTCGAAAATGAGTGTTGTTGCAGACAACGTTGATGAGTGCAACGTACGACGGCTTTCCTGCAGACATGACGTGATTTTAATGCGTTTTGATACAAATAACTAGGAAGCTCTTATAAAAGGTCCATTTTGAAATGTTTCGCCGAAGAAAAAATGAATTTGGGACAATCTAAAACTAGAAGGTATATCATAAATCAACTGCTCTGAGAATGTATAAAGATAAACAAAAAGAAAGCTTCAAAATTTTTGATTGTCGATTGGTTGTCGTAATTTCCAAACCGTTTTATTTTTGCAATTTCTTCAGTTTTCCGACAGTCAGAACGACTGCGTTGAATCACAACGTTCCTATCTTGTCAAATTTCTTATTCTGCACCAACACTACTGGGCGTATTTCTTTAGTACATTTTTGAACACCTGATTTCTCATCAATGTTGTCAGTTGCTTATCAGCTCATTTTTTTGTCTTGGATCGACAATATAAAATCAACAAATACGGTTTAAATAAAAGGGAGAACAACGATTAGCTTGAGTAGGCTATGTAGCGATCGTTGAGCAAAATATCAAAGTTTATCTTGCTTGAAAACAAGGGACCAAACGTTAAGGCCGACGAGTCTTTAACCAATGGCTAATTTAAAACTGCAAAACTGAGATTTTCTGATATTTGAATAAATTGTTTTAGGGTTTTGCTTTTCTCTCATTTTTAGGGTTCACAACCTCAAAATTCATGTTTTTCAATTCCAATTTTTTGATGACGACATCCATGGCATCCAGTCACTCAAATCCTTGAAAATGACCAAGTCAGGTTTAACAAGTTCTAGGTATGTTAATTCGGATACGGTCAACATTTTTGGCGCCAAATTGGTAATCTCAAACTTTCCGCCAACGCAGAGCATTTAGTTAACACACTATTTTTGCGAGGATCAGACATGAACTGCCTGAATCCAAAATTACGCGAACCACACCACCACGGCATACCAAGAACGTCATTTTACCGTAATTTAACAGGTAACGTCATTTTTTGACCGGTTGATCATTGTTTAGTTAATGAATCCAATGCGTCGCAAGCTTTTAAAATTTTAAACGGACCATTACAACGTGCTTTGCTTCTCCTGGCTTTGCTTAATTTTTTGGCTTCATCCATTCCGATTAATACTTCTGCTGCCCAGGTCCTGCCATACGACGATAGGTAGCATAGCCGTCAGCAAGTTTGGGACGAACATGTGGTGGATTTCAAATCCAGTACTTTCTGCTTCTCTTGGTTGGTACGGAAAAATCAACAATTGCTGCGTGACAAATTTTAAACAATTTTTGGTTTTCTAACGGTTTCATTGAATTTTCATGCCATACATTACTTGGTCGGGCTATGCCGTACGGTTTAAAGTCAACCAACCGGCAATCTGCATCAAATTTTGGGCAAATTTATTACTTATACACATTTTTTGACGGTTTTTCCTCGAGCTATTTTCATACCTAGGAGATCTTTGCATTGAGCCATTTTTGCTTAGGCCAATTGTGGCATATATACCACAAAAATGCAAGGTTAGGATTGTTTGTGCTCTTCAAAAGTAAGGCTACGGCAGCTCAGTGTGGTCGCTCTTTGCAGTTCGCTTCGATGGTGAGTGATTGTTGCTGCCACGCGGAACTTTGGTGTCAGACCTCGTGCGTGCTTAAAATTAACTGTATGCGCAGGGATCACACGAGATCACATTTTTTTGTCTTCGTCTACTTGGTCTAGCTGGGTTTTGCTCGGCTGTACTATATTCTCGGATAATTGGGCTTTGCCGAATCTGATCAAATTTTGTATTCATTTTTGTTGACAAACGTTTTTTATCACTTTTTGGCACCAGATATAGTTGTAATAAAATCATCTTTTAAACTTGTCTGGGCAACACTCTTGGACACATGTTTTTTTTGACGTCATGTTACTACAACACGCCTGAGCGAACCTAGTTAATAGAATAAATAGCAACGTTCTAGTTGCGAAATATAAGTGTGATTTGAATAACTGTGCTTGGTTTTCAACTAAAGTAATCTTTTCTTGAATTCTGCTTTCACATTTTCAGCAAATTGTGGAAAATCGTTCACATTTAATGCGGATAATTTTGAACTTCAACTTTCGATTTTTTGGGCATATCTTGATTTGTCCGGCATAATCTGATCAGAATTTTTAACATTTTCAGCCATCGTACCCATGTAGTGCACATAGTTGTGGAAAATCGTGCACGATTAATGCAGTCAGAAAAGGCTGCCTTGGTGACAACTCTCAGTTTAACCTATTTTAACCCCTTGAGTCAACCTGAAGGCATCAGCGACTCACTCTGTAGAACACAACCAAATCAAAGCACTTTCTATTTCAACGTTAACTTACAGCAAAAGGTATCAACACGTAAATTAATAGATTCAGCAAACGAATTCGATCTCAAGACGACCGTCGTTCCGATGCGTGATTTGAATTCTCGCTCCGTCTGTTCGTCTCCAAAAAATTCTCTTAGCAACCATTTCAATCTGCATCTGCTTCTTCAATTTCCGAAGTTTTCGGAACTTGACGCCAAAGTAAGCCGTGAACGTGATCCATTCATCGTGTCTGCATGACTTTCGGAGAAGCTTCTTGAGAAACTTGAGGCCGAAAACGAAAGAGTTTTTAACTTTAACATCTACCCATTCAAAGGGTTTTGCTAAGGTGAAGCGTTCGAGCGCCTCGCGGAGTTCACTTGACCATCCGTCGTCAGCGATTTTGATTGTCGTTAACCATTCAGATTGAAGGTGAGTTTTAAGGAAATCTTCAGCTGATTTTGAATAGCTCAAAACTTTAATTTCTGAAACCGACGAATTACAGAACCGCGAGAGCAGCGCGACGAGTATGTCGTCTGAAATTTTCAGGTCCGCTGCAATCCAAATATCCGCCATGTTGACAAACGGGACTGAGTACTTTAGAACCTCCCCTACCTCTTCAACAGTGGCGCTTTGTGAATTATTATGAACGTAGCCAATCCCAACAGATGATGTTTGAACACAGCGTCTGCTAATCGCTTTCAGTTCTTGGAAAGTGATGGGAATTTGCCCGTTTTGAGTACGACCACATACCGTGTTCGCAGTTGACATTCACTTCTATTGAAACGCGACCAGCATCAGTTGTCAGAGCCCCCTTTTCCAGATTCCGCAATTGGAGTTGTCCGACGGCAGTTTCATCAAAACTTCCAGATCCACCAAAACAGCGCAAACATCGTCGCAGAACACAAACGGGATGAACTCCATTGCTCAATCAAAACGCAGAAAAACAAATATTCCCAACATAAATGCTTTTACTGCAATGCAATAGAGCCGCTCTGTTGTGGAGTTGGCATTGTTTGATGTGACTGCAGACCAATGCTGCAAGGAACGTGAGCAAACTGTGGAAAATCGTTCAAATCGTTTTCTTCTGGGGCTGTACCTGTCTGGTATAATTAAAATTAGGAGTTTTCTTAATCTTGAAGCAATTGTTGATTCTGTTTACTGACATTTGCATATTGCCTTCAACCTTAACATTTTGGTTTATTCTGGCCATTTTTGCTTAATTTTCTGTTTAATAATAATAAACGCTGAAGCGCGCGCCATCCGCGCCTTTATTTTATTGTGATTATCCTTAATCTTGAGTTTTGAATACTGAACTGGAGCGCGCGCAAATTTCAAGCACACCAGGGTGGATTATACTTTCGCAAAATTACACAATTTCCATTTCATTCCACTTTAATTTGTTGCATAACTTGCTCCTTGCCAACAAATAGCTGCTTCATCTCAAAATGAGACATCTGACATCTATCCTCATTCCAACGTCTCATAAATGTGCGCGTGGTGGCTCATTGGCAGTGCGTTTGTCTGTTGTGAGCGATGTCTGAGTTCGGCGCCCGGTGGTGTCGTCTCTTTTGTGTTGAGTTTTCTGAACGACCGGTCGTTTCAATGTCTCGAATGACACCGGCGGACGGAAAACACACACACACAAACGTACCCGTCAGTTTTCGCTTTATTATAGAGGGGGATTTTTGTAGAAGAAGAGCACGTTCCTATAACAATTGAATTATTTTTGAGCATTGGCTTGTTGTGGTTTTAATCCGATTTGAAAATACAGTTTTTACTTGAGTTTTTAAAGCAACAAGTCTACTCGAAACATTCAGACATTTTTGCTCGGTCGAGTGTTGGCAATTATGCAACGAAAATGCGAGATTTGACTTGTGCTCTTCTCGTGTACCAAATATCTAAAAATCCTAACATTTCCAGCCATCATATCCGTTCCCGTGTAGTGCGCGTAAAGTTAATTCAAGCCACTAGTGCAGCAAATTGTGGAAAATCGCGTTTAATCATGTTGTGCACATTTAATGCGGTCAGTTTTCAATTTCAACTCTGGATTTTTGGCCTTTTTTTATGGGCTGGATCTGTCTGTTGGCATAATTAAATTAGAATCTTCAAACAATCGTTGCATCCGTTTACTCGCATTTGCATACTGCCTTCAACTGTAAAAATTGGCTTTTTCTGGCCATTTCTGCTTCATTTCGTGTTTAATAATTATTTTTGCAAAGAAGAATGCGGCCTAATTTTGTAAATTTGTAGCGCTGTATCTATTACCTTATTATTATTTTTTACTTTTTTTGCTTCAAATTTACAAAAGTCTTAATGGCGTAAATGACGATTTGTCAAGTTGTTTGTCTGAACTTGGTGTAATTTTTGTACCGGCTCAATGTTTATTTATTGAATTCAATGTGTCGCAAGTTTTTAAACAAGCAGACAACTACCACGTGCTTTGCTTCTCCTGATTTCCCTTGGATTTTTTGTTCCATGAGTCCGAAAAATACTTGTGCTCTGCCATACGACGATTAGCAGCATAGCCGTTTCAGCAGTAAAATAAACAAGATGATAGGTACGGAAAATAAACAAGCGCAGCTTACCGATTTTTTTCTATCAGCGAATCTTGTTTTTAACAGTTTTACTTAATTGTCTGCCTTCATTTATACCATGCAATTATTTGGTCGGGCCATGCCGTACGGTATAATATCAACAAGCAATTGGCCAAAGCAAGCCTACCCAAACATTCAAACATTTTTGGCCGGCTGAATGTTGACATTTATGCAACAAAAATGTAAAAAAAAACAACGGTGCTTGGATTGTTTGTTTTCTTCTCGTGTTCCCTAATATCTTTATTGTAATAAAATCATCTTTTAAACTTGCCTGGGCAATTACTATTCGTGTTGTAAGAAATTGGCTTGAAACCATTGCCTAAACGGCATTCTGGTAAAAGCTAAACATTTACGACGCTTTCGTTTGGAATAGTTCAGACTCTTTGGGTCTTATGCCTTTGGGTCTTGTTGTTTTGGGGTTTTTGTCCGTCGTATTACATTTCAACAAAATGTTTTCTTCTTTTTTGGATGTATGTGCTTTAGGCATTAACGACAGAGCCACACAAAAGCAGCTATTACAGGAATTAGAAATTTCCATAGTTTTTTGCCTCCTCTGCATACTGGTTGTTTTTTTTACAAACGTTTAACGAACGATTTTAAAAGTTTTCTGCTTCCTCGTCTGTATTTTTGTGGGCTTCCCTTTTGATAACCAAGATTGTTTTTTTTACATAAAAAAGCATAATTTTTACAATGTTTTTTTTTCGTTGAATGCCGAAATCTTCTTCAAAAAGACATTTTGTTAAAAGTAAGCGGCACTGTAGTGACATTACAATTCTCTCCAGTTATGTCTCGTAATTTAAGTCTGCTTTGAATAAATGGTTTCCATCAGAAGTTAATATTTCTTCTTTTACGTTTCCAATCGCACAATTTTAATGGTTTTTAACTTCAATTTTCGATTTTTTGACGTCCGCTGGTATTGAAAATAACATAACAAGCTCTCTTGTTAACTAGGATGTACATTTTTTATCGTGCTTGTGTCTAGAGCTTGAGTTTGTTTGTCTTTTTCTGTGTTTCTGTGTTTCCAGCCTGTCTTGAGCCTTTTTCTCGGCCATCAGTGGTGTACCTTTGCAGTGAGTTACTTAGAAATCCTACAAGTGGTGAAACAAAAGCTTTTTGCACGTATCCTGTTTCTGTTTCTTGGTACGAAAAAGACTGCTAGCGCTTTGGGGTTCATTTAACTAGAAAATCCAGTTTTTTTGGGCTTCACCAGCATGCTAAAGGCAAGAATGCTTAACAAACAGGATTCATTGATTTTCAGTTGCATTCAACAGCAGCACTATTACTACCGAACGTTCTTTGTACGTGTCCGTTTATGTTTCTTTACAAAAATAGTCGTTGTCTAACCCACTTGACGCCACTTGTATACTCAATATTTCAATATCAATGTAAATATTTTCAACGTTAATAGTTTCGCAAAAAGTTTGAAATATAGTTGCTTTTAATTTTAAGGCGCATGCTCTTCGGGGTTTTTTATAGCTATATAATTCTTTTTTGTCGCTTCCACAATCAAGCTAAATGCAAGAAATTACCAAGAAATAAAATCTTTGATTTTAAATCGCATTCAACTGCAGCAGTGTCTAGATCTCCAGTATTTGCATGACACTCTAGTTTACGGGCAACGGACTATTTCCACGTTAGAAAACTGTCAAAAAGTTTCGCAATCAATATTTTTGATACTGAACGGCTACCGCCCGTACATTCAATTGGCGTTTCTCCTTCTTGAAGCATTTTACTCTGCATTCCAATTTTTTTCTTTTCAATTTTGTCTCAAACTTTTGGTATTTTATTTTTGGTTATGAGCATAACTCACCAGCTAAGCGATCTTGTATCTCATTGTGCGGTCTATTTATTGTAAGTTCTTTATATTATTTAATCAACATTTACTCCTTTGCTCATGCAGTGAACGAGTGAACTTTTAATTCGGCCACTTTTAATTTTTTGTTTGGATTGTAGCAGATTTTTTGGCTGTGTTTGAACGTCGCTGTCATTTAACACAGAACACATTGCCATTCATAAAGCTATTTTGCAACAGTTGTTTATTAAGATAGAACTAATGGTTATTTTTTGTTCAAGACATGTTATTTTTTTAGTTTTTGATTACACTGTGAATTAAATGTAAACCATTTATTTCCCTATACATTCAACTCGTTTTTGTGACTCAATACGACTATACGAAACATCATCTCGTTCAGAAGCAGAACAACTAATTTGTATTTTATGACGTTTACAACCACCGCTGTTTTCGAAAACAAACGTGTAGAAAACGTGTAGAAAGTGTGGGTTGAAGACAATTTCTTCGAAAGTTTCATCTTCATGTTAACATTTTGGGGACTTTTCGGGGTTCTTTAATATTGCGATAGCCGTATGTCCAACGTATATCATCTCTACCAACCTGAATACAATTAGAGCTTTGTCAGTTTGAATTAAAAGCCACAAAAATAGAGTTTACTGTGCGGTGTAAAAAAGTCATTTTTGACGCTGAATGGTTTCCACCTTAATCTGCCCCTTTGACTCTCTTTTCAGTGACTTTGATTGTTAGCAAGAAAATTTAAAAAAAAATATTTTTGGCAATCAGCAGACATGCGGGAAAATATTGAACTGATTATCATAAAATACTTGTTCATGCACAATTTGATTGATTTTTTGGAAACGGATTTTTTGCTATTGTACTGAATTGGATACTAAAATTATCGGGCACAAGTCAACGACAGTACTACAATACTAGCGAAACTTGAGGATAAGGAAATGTAACTCAGTCATGATTTTCAAGGAATTACATTTAGTACTTTTTTGAAGACCTGAATTCTAATCAATGTTATCAGCTTATCAGCTGATTTTTTCGTTTTGTTTCGTCAAAAATGATATCACCAAATACGGATTTGTATTGTTTCCTAAGCTCACTTACAATTCAACAGGGCAACTACGTGAAACATGCAAAATCGCATGTTATAAATTGATTTAATTTGCCTTTTTAAATGCTTGCTTGCTTGAATAAAATAAAAGTTTTTAACTAGCGAGTGATGAGACTGAAGGAAATTCAGATAAACACAATTGTGGTGACAACGGCAAGACACCAAGCCGAATGTGCACTATTTTTGTACCAGCCTACATCGATGAGTAAGTGGTTAGTTTTCTTTTTAGTTCTGAAACTTGTTGTTAGCGATTAATTTTTAAACTACTTAAAAGCTCCAAACGACTTTTGCAAACCTTCTCAGTTTGCGTTTATTTTTCCAATTATATCACATTTGAACTTGTTATTTTGTTTCCGTGTAACAATTTTATTTCACTTTCTTCCGTTTCTTTTACAGGCATTCTAGCTGTAACAGTTTGTTGTTTTTTAAATTGTCAATCCGTGTCAAACTGATTACATTTGGTTTTCACTCGGTTAGCGATCAAAAAATGCTACGTGGAGGTTGCTATTTTGCGTGTTTTTAAACTTGAAAATGTAAACATTAGTTTTTTTAAAGCCAATACTAAAAAGTTTTGAGTGTTCGTAATCAGATCACGAGCCGGTAATCAATAGATTTTGACTGTGAATTCGTGCTTCTCTCGAAATATTTGTAGATGTTTGTGAACTGTAACCATTCTTTGTTGACTACGCAAAAACGTGATAATCAATTAATTTTTGGATGGGTGTTGTTGTCGTAGAATCATTCAATTCGCGACCGAATTTTTGTGTCTTGAGCTTGAGTTTGTTTGTCTTTTTCTGTGTTTCTGTGTTTCCAGCCCTTTTTCAGCCATATCGGTTTCTTCGCTTTGTTTAATTTTTTGCGTTCGTGCCCATGTGCCCATGTCCAAGTAGCATAGGTACAAAGATAGGTAGCATAGTCGGTTCAACAACAAACTTTGGACGAGCGTGTGGTGGTTTTCAAATCAAGTAAGTTGTGCTTCTCCCGATTGGTACGGAAAAATAGACGTTACATTACAACTACAGTTACATTGCTGCGCAACAATTTTTAAACAATTTTTGGTTTTGGTGTCTTGCTTCTTGTTTTCTTGTTTTTGCGAATCTTGTTTTTGACGATTTAGCTGCCTTCACTTTTGCAATAAAATTACTTGGTCGGGCCGTACGGTTTAAGATTTGTACATTTTTTGTAATCGTTTTTTCTTCGTTTAAAGCCTAAAATCTTCTTCAAAAAAGACGTTTTGTTAGAAGTGAGCGGCAGCAGTAGTTACAGAACTACAAAACTTGAATTCTTGAATTATTAATTTTTTGCGGGTTTCATCATCACGCATTTTTACTAATTTTTGTTCAAAGTTCACATTAGCACACCATCTGGTTTTGTTTTCGAATCTTCTCGTCCGATGGACCTGACCATTTTATACTAGCCGTTAGGTTAAATTTTTTTGCATTCATAAATTTAATTTTTTTTTTTAATTTCTTCGCAAAATTCTTCGATAAATTTTTGGAACCCAGCAGGAAATCGAAATTTTGCTTTGACTCGTGTTGAAAATAGTCTTTGCGTCCGTTCTGGCGTCCATTGTTCTACTAACGACACTCTCCAACAGTTTAGGACCATTAGATAGTTTTGCTTTGCTCATAGCTTTTCAGGCATCAATCAGAATGACTGAAAAGTGGTTCGAGGATATGGTAGCTTTGGCAAATCTACGCTCATTTTTAGTTGATGATATGTAATTGCACATGAGAATATTGCTAGTGCTAGCGTACTAACAGACAGACTTTCTAAGTGGTGTTGCATGAGATTAACATATTTTGCTATAATTTTGTTGGGGTTGTCTGTCTAGTTTTTTGCATTTTTTTGCATTTTTCTTTTATCCGTTAGCTGTTGCTGTAATGCAACGCTCAGTTTTCAATAGACATATTTTTGTTGAAGGAATACAGCAACTTTAGTTACATTTTTTCAAAACCTTGGAATCATCATAATTTTTGCGGGGTTCATCACGCGTTTTAACTTAATTTTGTAAATTTAGCACTTGATTTGGCATTAGCACCTTTACTTATTTTAGACTCATCTTGTGCCAACGTACCTACCTCACTGTTGAAAAAAAGAACTATTCATCTCTGTTTTAATCATACTTGTCTTCTGCTGTTTACTGCTGTTTATATTACTTTTGATCTGACCATTTTTAGCTTCATTTAGTGTCTAATACATATTTTTGTATATGGAAAAGGCGGGCACAGTAGAAACAAGATTGTCACGTTCTTTTATGGTCCAAGAAAAGTTTACATACATTTTACCGTTTTTAAACTGTATTTTGGGATAGTCAAAAAAACAACCATTGTTGTTAGTGTCGCAAATCGGTACTAACAAAACAGATTACTTTATTTTAATTATTTTCAAAACTATTTTTTAATAGTTTTAAATTAAAGCGGGACGATTTTTGCTTTTTGCTAAGCCATGCAAATGATTAGCATTAATTTGATTAACAGTGCGTCGTCAGACGACTCAAGCGTCAGTTATCTACAAATTTCCATTGTTTTTTGCATGCGTGGTTTTCTATTTTCTTGCGGAATCACTCCGTCAAATAAAATGTAGTAACAGATTCAGCTTACAATGTGAAAGTCTGTAGAAGCCAAATTAACTGCACGATGACAAGTTCTCCCGATATATCTAATGTTTCGTGGGGAGCAGCCTATTTGAAAGTCATTGTCGTCCAACACATTTTTGATGTTCTCACGGTAAACCAAATTATTCAAAATTGTTTCTAGATTCTGATTAAGTGTAGATTCTGAAATCTAGTTTCTGACAGTTAGCTATTAAGATAGTAGATTAGACAAAACTAACGCTTAGATAGTAGATATAATTAACGTTTATTTTTTGTTCGAGACACACTATATAGCTCAGGTTTTGCAATACAAAACAAGGCTGACAACTTTATTTATTTTTGAATTTTTTATTTTGACTAAATAGCCTAAATCTTCTTCAAAAAAGACGCTATTTTGGGAAGGGTAGGTGGCAACAGTAGCTGTATGAGTTTAAAAACTGAATTCATAATTTTTTGCTATTGCCATCTGCCATTTAGTCAAAATTCACATCAAAAATCAGATGGTAAGCTTCCTCAGATAAACTTTCGACTTTCTTCACTTTCCACTTTTTTAATTGCGCCGTTTTTTGTAATCCAAGAGCAGATCAAATAGACTTTACAAAACTCTTTTATGTTTCAAATTGCTCAAATAGACTTTGCTCTTTGTACTCAACGACGGAACGTTTGGATAGTCCACTGTGGTTTTTTCCTGTTTCATGTCGATCAAGGACACCGATACCGGTTAGCAAACGTTATCTTTTTTGTCACGAGTTAGGTGACTACCTTAATTAGTATACGTGTTTTTTGGCAACCACAGCTGTTGTTCTCACTGTCGTTATTCTGTTGAGGACATTTTTTTAAATTCTTTCGTTTCAAATGAAACGAGTTTTCAGTTGAGTATAAATTACAACTCTTGGACGCATGTTTTTTTTCCTTTTTGAGGTCGTGTGACTACAACACGGCTGAGCGAACCCAATTAACAGAATAAATACCAACGTTTTAGTTACTTAGCAAAATTTAAGTCTGATTTGAATTTAAGTCTGTGCTTGGTTTTCAACTAAAGTAATCTTTTTCTTAAATTCGGCTTTCACATTTTCAGCCGTCATAGCTTTTGGATTTGTAAGGGCAGAGGCGCAGACAGGCGCCAGACGAAAAATGGTCAGTAGTTTTAAGTAGTTCTGATTGTGAATTCTTGAATTATTTTCATCTTCATCAAACAAACCAGAAGTTTTCAGAAGTCCTTAAATTTGTTCTGTGATACGGATGATTGTTCTACGAACGACATTCTCCAAGATTTTAGGACCATTAGATAGCTTTGCTTTGCTCATTGCCTTTGAGGCATCAATAAGAACGACTAAAAGTGGCTACATGTTGACAGCTGTGGCAAAACTGCGCGGATTTTTTGTTACATGATTGCACACGAGCCTAGGGCTAGCGTACTAACAAACTTTGTAATAGAGCGGAATTGCATATGACTACTTTACTAAATTGTTGCTGCGCACATTTTCCTTTTATCTGATGTGACTGACTCACAGCCTGTGACTGACTGTTTATGTAGACGCGAAGACAAGAAAATATCTACAAGCAAAGGGCCCGCTTCTTCTAGATACTATAATCTGCTTATTGCTCTTTTATTGTTCTTATTCGTGAATCACCAGCTGTTCTCCGTTGTAATGCAACGGTCACACTCTTCTAAACCGGACTTCAAACGACTGTGTTCCATCAACAACGCTTAAATTGATCAGAGCAAGCGATCCGTTCGTTCGAAATACGTGATTTCTCGGTAATTGCTCATTGCAGCAAAATTTGTATCCACCGAGACGAAAATCGCCGACAACAAGTTCAACGCCACCTCGTTCGCAATTGTGTCTGCTGACGCATATTTCCCCGCCCACTCGTTCTATGATCACTTCTATCTTGTATCCCATTGAAGTCTGCAAACAGCGAGAAATAAGTAAATGCTCTAAAAACCAACCAACTTACCTTTAGTTGCCAATGACATGTGGTAGCTCTCTTCCCGTAGCGTTGCCGTCCTTCCAATTTTACTGAAAGTGGTCCGCCCTTCAAAGTCTGCCATTCATTAGTAGCGTCTACCACAGATCCACAAGGAACTCCATTATAGCTTGATTCTTGTCTTTTTTCACAAAAGGCTCCTGACAATCCTTGAGGGCAGATGCATTCGTGGCATTTTTTTGGATTCGGAAAACCGCCATATTGACACAGAGCATTTGTGCTCTTGCATCGGTCGTTGCATTTGTAGAGCTTATTTATCATCAGCAGATCCATTTGTGAAGGTTGAGTGTAAGCGCCCATGGTGTACATGAATAACTTGTTTTTTGCTCTAATGCTTCCGTGCATGAAGGATGAATTATCGTTCGGAGCTAAAATTTGGTTAAAAAATTTGATAGCAGATGTCCAAACTTACTCGTGGCCGCATAGTGCATCATACTACCGTAATCGTAAGGTGTTCCAAGGTTGTCTGGTGCCGTTCGGGAGTCAGCCTTCTGCCAGTTGTGGTCATAGTTGCGATTTCCACGTATAGTTACGTATCGGTCGCGATCAGACCGTTGATGCGTGTGGTACAATCCCAACGCGTGTCCTATTTCGTGCGAAATGCCAGCCGTCTTAAATTACAATCAATTACAGTATGTGATGGAGGCAACGACGATTCATACCGTAAAACATTCGTTGCTAAGAAATACTTCATTTGCGGGTAAATCCTCTTTACGAGACGTGATTTGCGTCATTTTTGCACGGTTCGCTCGTAGAAATTTGCCGGCATAACGTGACCCACAAACATCGGAGGATTTCCGAATATGCAGCGATTCGTTGCTTAGCTTTCGAACACGCTTAAAGGAAAGGCATGTTCGATCCGAAAAATACTGAAAAACTTCCTCGATAATCGGCGCATCTGAACATACAAATCTAGATGAGAGAATTTTAGCTATTACCTTATCTTACCGACTAATACAGCAAAAATATCAATGTAAAACTCGATTGGCTTATCAGTTGGCCAAAGCCCTGTTACAACCTCTCCGAAATCTCCGAAATCTTCGGTTTCTATGGTTTCTTTAGGAGTTCTGGGCGCTCCGCCGTAGACGCACATCCATAGCAACATGTACGAGTAAGCAAAATAAATCATGTCAGAAAGGATTGTCGTTTCTATCAATATCTATTCTTATAGGGATGCAAAAAGCAATGTACTAAGCAAAAAGGATGCAAAAAGCAATGCATTTGTTACGCCAGGGCTCCAAGGGCGACCAAGGCCCGGAGTCCAGAGTGTAGCGGTGAGTCCCAGTCAGTCTTCCCCGGCCGGAAGTGGTCAACTCCCGGCACAACGAGAGCCCACAGTTTCTCTTCTCCTCTTTATTCGGGGATCACAGGCACACAGAGAGGCCAGCGACTTATTAGGAAGAGAGGTTTTGCGTCGACTGTTTGTGATTAAGGTGCGGATGCGGATGTCCGATGTGAATTTACTGCAACCGTGCGTTTCACTTGAAATTAACGACTGACTACGGTACCTCCGCCAGCGCGTGACACTACGCCAACGCGGTTCTTCTCCTTTGCAACCTCCGTCGACTTCACATCCAGTTTCGCCAACCGGAATTCAAGCGGAATCGCGACCACATGCCTATACATTGCCTTCTAAAGCATCGTTTTCATCTCAGCGTCAATCCGACGACTTGTTTTTTGAAGGAATTCGGCAACTGTAGTTACATGCTTTCAAAAATTTTGAAATCAACATAACTTTTGGGTTTACCACTACCGCACAAGTATTGACAAGTATTCTCCAATGCAGCACACTTTGCTTGATCTGTTTCTAATGAATTGATTGGCTTCAAAACACTTTTCAATGGGAAAAATTCATAGGAATATGACAAACTGCCCTACGCGCAACAAAAAACGACTTTCAGTCTTTTTCGCCGACTCGTTCCAGCTCAGAACGGTTGTAATAATTCAACATTAAAAACCAGAGTGGCGAACGACATTCGTCGACTGCGATCAATTTCCCATTTGCTCGCTGCGCTATATTAGGCGATGAGGATTCTTGTACCAGCTTTTATTATCGGCCCTCTGTTAGCCGCTGCTTCGTGGATTTATCCTGAAAAAGAAGCAAAGATCTATCCTGCATATGATCGTCTCTTCGATGTATTTACGCAGGAAGGCGTTGATGACTTGAATGATGCGCTCTTCCATCTATCTATGGCCGTTCTGAAAGAATCTGGCAACAAAACAGCCGTTGTCTCACCGTTCTCGGTCGCTATGGCTCTGGCTACGGTAAACGTGGGTGCGCGTGGCCGCACAAACAAACAAATCGGAAATGTGGCGTTTGATTTAAACGGTTTGTCAACGAGACGCAAATCTGATCAAGTTAATCATTTAGTCAAGTACCCTACGCAATATGTCGACATGGACAACATAAATGTATGGTTCAAAGCGCAATTGGCAATTTTCAAGAACTACACCAATGGAAACGTGAAGATTGCTTCCGCTGTATACGCTCTGGTATCCTTATTAGCCCCTTCAATACTGTACTCCGAAATCTGAGTACTGTTCTCGTTGTTTTAGAAAACGATCGCACTACTGGAGCAATACCAAAAGAGTCTGACAGAAAATTACGGCACCAAAATTGAAAAGGTTGACTTCACGAAGGCTCACCAGCTCCACAGACTCAAAATCAATCGATTTGTGAACTCTACAACTGAGGGAAATATTCCAGAGTTCCTGAAGACCCAACAAGTCAGCTCTGACACTCAGTTGCTAGCTGTCAACGCCATTTTCATGAAATCTAATTTCAAGCAGCCGTTCAGCAAGGCTCAGACCAAGAAAGCGGCGTTTCACAACGAGGACAAGACTACTAAACAGGTATAAAGAGTACTGTAGATTGCGAAAACGAGAAATTCAGGTCCAAATGATGAAAGACACTAAATCCGGTCGCTATCATGATGCCAAACGATTTTTGTGTGCTTCTATTCCACTTGCTGAATTTGGATTTGAGCTGCTGATCTTCGTGCCACGGACTGTCACTTTAGCAGAACTGAGAGAGCAATTTTTTGGGGACCGGATCTGGTTCTACATCGACCACTATAATCTGAAAGCTGTCCCATCGCTTCACATCACAATGCCGAAATTCAGTACCAAAGGAGACTACAGTCTGGCTACTCTGTTGAAGAAGCTCGGAATCAAGGAGATGTTCACTGAAAAAGCTGATTTCTCGGGGATTTCAAAGGCTAAAATTCAAATTAATGACATCATCCATCAGGTGAGCTATTAATATAGTGCTTTTAAAGTGACTTTCACTTTGATTGCAGGCTGTTTTTGACCTGGACGAGGAAGGTGTGAACGCCGCCGCTGCTTCCACTGTTGAAGCAGTTGGTCCCATTGATTGCAAGAAGGACTGCGAGAAGACCATCGTCGCTGATCGGCCTTTTCTGTTTGCTGTGACCTATGATGACGTTCCTCTGTTTGTTGGTCAGTATTATGGCTGACTGCATTCTGTGCATAACGTTGCTTGATTGAGTTTATTTATTTAAGTGTTTAGAGGCAGTTAACCAGCAATAAACGAATTTGCTTTTTTATACTTTTTAACTGTAGCTTGAGCGCTCTACTGCAGTTTTCAACAAAACAGTCAGCTCTGTATTTAACTAAATCATCAAAAAATCGCGAGCAACTTGAGCGCAAATAAAACTATTTTGCCGGTCGCTCATGCTAAAATTTAAATGGAAACCGTAGTTCTGAGTCATCTTGAACTGAAAACACCGTTTTAGAAAGTCATCAGATTGCTAAATTTCTGTGATGAGTTGCTGAAAAATCAGCTGTGCATTGTCTAAAAACTCGATTTGCGGTCTTTTCGCCAACTCGTTTGAACTCAGACCGGTATAATATTGTGACTTTAAGAAAGAAGACAGCAAACGACCTTCGCTGATTCGGTACACTTCCCCGTTTGTGCGCATTTTGTTTTCGGCGATGAAGATCCTCTTACCAACCGTCTTGATTCTCTGTCCACTCTTTGTTGTTGCTTCGTGGGTGGAGTTCAAAAGTGGGACTAAAGCCGCTGCTGCTGCTACTCGTCTCGCCAACGCTTTGTCGCAAGAACATGTTGATGGCCTGAATGATGCGCTCTTCCGCTTCTCTCTGGCCGTTCTCAGACAATCAGGCAACCAGACTGCTGTATTCTCTCCTTTCTCCACTGCTCTCGCGTTGTCCATGTTGAACGTCGGTGCGAATGGCAAAACAAGCGATGAAATCAGTAAACTGCTGTTCGATTACGACGGTTTGATGTTCTAGATGTTAATATGGCTCATTCAATATTGTAGGTGAAGATTATAGCAAGATCCGTATCAACGTGTTTCTCAAAGAACATTCCGAAATTCTAAACAACTACACAAACGGCACCTTAAAGATCGCTTCTGCCATCTATGTTGAGGTAGTTTTAGTTTATTGCTGGAAGGAGTACGGTAGCAAGGTTTCAGAAAGCAATTGGTCTTCTGGAGGGATATCAAAAGACGCTAAAGGCAGTCTACGAGGCAAAAATTGAGAAAGTGGACTTTGCAAAGGATCCCCAAGCGCAGAGGGTCAAGATCAACCAATTCGTCAACGCTACAACCGAGGGACACATCCCTGAATTCGCCAAAAAACCCGACATCACCTCTGCTACTCAACTTGTTGCTGTCAACTCCATATTCCTGAAATCAACCTTCAAGCAGCCGTTCAGCACAGCGCAGACGAGGAAGGTGACGTTCCACAACGATGATCAGACCACTAAACAGGTACAAAGTGTAATTATTTCGTGCAAAAGCAAGAAATTTAGGTTGAAATGATGAAAGACACAAAATCCGGTAGTTTTTCTGAAGCAAGAGACTTTCTTTATGCCGCAATTCCGTTAGCCGAGATGGGATTTGAGATCTTTATAATTGTTCCGCAGACAATGACATTGGCAGAGCTAACAACTCCTAGCAATAGATACCTCGAACACCGTTCGGGCTATCCGTTCGCAATCAATTTTGTCTCAAAACTTCACATTTCCATGCCAAAAATCAAGATCAACAGAAACGATGGTTTCGCTTCTCTGTTAAAGAAGCTCGGAATCAAGGAGATGTTCACCCAAAAAGCTGATTTTTCGGGGATATCGAAGGCTAAATTCCACATTGATGACATCATCCAACAGGTAAACAATTAAATCCCGGTTTATTTCCACAATTTGAAATTTTAGGCCGTTTTTGATCTTGACGAGAGGGGTGTCAACGCTGCGGTTGCTTCTATCGCTGACGCACTCGAGTCCGAGCTTTGCACAAAGAATTGCGAGAAGACCATCGTTGCTGACCGGCCATTCTTATTTGGTGTCAACTATGATGACGTTCCTCTGTTTGTTGGTCAGTATTATGGCTGAATTGATGAACTATAAAACTTGACAAACGGTTAATTTGATGTAAACGGTCTTCACGAGTTTAGCTGGCTGACTATGCTAGTTCTAATCTTTAACTCAACGGCAAAATTAGCTCTGAAAAAGGTCGGCTTGACCCAATTCTAGAAACTTTGCTTGATTGAATTTATTATCGTAGCCGTGTGAAAACAGTAAGCAGACACTTAAATGGTGCGAAAGGAAATGTCAAACATCTGATAGGCGAAGTTTGTCTGGACGATTAGAACTGCGGTGTCGGCTTCCGTGACGAAATGCTCCGTTGGCGGACTGTCTTCATTGCAGAAGTGATAGCCTCCCAGATGGAAATCCTTCACTTTCAGCTCGACCGAGTTATCAGCCTGACAAGTGTGAAGGTGCTGCACATAGCCAACTTTGTTAAACTTGAGTTCAATGCGACGCCCCGGGCCGACCTGAATGACACTTGGTCAGTGCATCAAACCTAAACAGAAAATCTTACCTTGAAATGGTAGAAGCACTGCATTAATGGATGGTGATCCCACGCGGCGGATCCTAGCGTTCTGTTGATACGCCCCAGCCTTGAACCGGGACGAGAATCCTTTCTCCACAGGACCAACCATTCTCATCGACTATCTGTCGTTCATCGCAGTGAAATCCTCCAAATCCGCGTGGACAAATGCAGACTGTGCAGTCTTTTGGATTCATGAAGCCTTCATTTTTGCATGGAGTCTGGTAGCCAGCGCAATTTTCAAAGCATTTGTAGTGGTGATTGATGAGGAGAAGATCAGAATGAGCTGGTCCGTAGTTGTTCATGCCAATGGATTGTTGGAAAAGCGGATTTACAGCATTGAGCACCGTCCTCTTTGCCTTAGCATACATGTCAAAAACGGCATATTTAGATGATGAATTTGGAACTTGACAGCTTACTTGATCGATAATGCATCATGCTGCCGAAATCGTATGGAACGCCATAGGTCTCTTCATCTTCCTTATCCACTTTGTCGAAATTGTAAACTTTGTCCTTGTCCATGTCCCGAATAGCCGATTCGTCAAAGATTACAAATTGGTCGCGGTCGCTTCTTTCGTGTGTGTGGTGAAGTCCCAAAGAGTGACCAATTTCATGGGCAATATGACGAAACTAAAAGAGAAATGCAATTGGGGTCGTAGGTCGACTGTTTACCGTCCGTCCCCCCAATACAACCAGCTGTGGAAAAAAAACTTACCTAGACCATCGGAGTTGAACACTATCGGCTCACTCTTGTCCCAAACGGAATTCGGGTACTTGACTGGGTTCTTAACGCTTCGCTTCGACCGAGTGTTGTTGTGCTGAAAATGGCAGATGAGGTGAATTGCAAACATCTGTCGTACCTGGTGCACATGGCGACCGAGCGCGGACGAGAACCAGAAGAGAAGAAACAAAGCAGCAAGCTGCATCGTTGTTGATGATACATTGCTAAAGCTGCTGCCGTTCCTTATATGCAACCAAAAACAAATTCATTTGCTATTCAAACGAGCGCTGAGAGCCGGGCGCCCACCGATGAGCGCGATAACGGTCGCACAGGTGTTCAAATGGCTTGATGATAATGTGTTTCGTTGCCGATTTCGGCGTTTTCGCTAAAGCGTTTGGTAGTTAGAAAGAGTATTTGAGAAAAGTAAAAAGACGCCATAAGAATGCCGAAACAGGCCGACTTGGCGCCGGAGAACCTGGCGCTGGACGACCTGGCGCCAGGTCAACTTGGCGCCAGGACAAGTTGGTGCTGAATTATGCATTCACAAGGTCAACTTGGCGCCGACCAATCATAGGGTTTCGTACTTCGGCAGGCTTCGTACGAAGTGCAGGCTTAGGCTTAGGAGCTGCCGCAGGGTTTGCCTAGTGAATTCACTAGGCTTCGTACTACAAACTTAGATTGTTCGGCGCCAAGTCGTCCAGCACCATGTTGTCCAGCGCTAAGTGGGCGACGCCAAGTTGACTTTGTGAATGTATAATTCAGCGCCAGGTTGCCGCTGAGCTATTCTAGCCTAAGCATTCTAAGTAGAATAAACTTGTGGTGCTGTGTCTTTCGCTTCCATAAAAACGATTCATCTAGTAACCGATAGGAAGGAACGATCTAAATTGCCTTCCGCACAACCGAAAAAAACGATTTTCAGTCACTCCGCCGACTCGTTCCAGTTCAGATCACAGATCGGTTGTAATAGTTCGCCTTTAAAAACCACATCGGCGAACGACAATCGCTGCTTGAGCGCACTTTCCCGTTCTATCTTGTTTTAGGCGACGATGCTGCTCATACCAATTTTGTTCCTCCTAGGCCCTGTACTGGCCACTGCTTTACGGGTTGATGGATTAGGCTCAAAAACCAATGATGCACTTAGTCGCATTTTCCGCATATTTTCGGAAGAAACTGCTGAACACCTGAATGATGCTCTCATGCGCCTATCCATGGCCGTCCTTAATGAATCAGGCAACAAATCAGCCGTCGTATCACCGTTCTCCGTCGCTATGGCCTCTGGCTACGGTAAACATCGGAGCACGTGGCAACACAAACGAAGAAATTGGGAAAGTCGCTTTCGATGTCGTCAACTATCCAAATGGTAAAGAATCGCACGTTAATCCCGCCTAAATTTTGATTGATTTTAGGCGAGAACTCGCAATATCACTATCCCTATCATGACATGGACAGTTTTAACGTGTGGTTCAAGGAATATTCGGAAATTCTGAACAACTACACAAATGGGAGTGTAAAGATCGCTTCTGTCATCTATGCCGACGTACTTTTGAGTTAATTCCTGATAGGTGTACTGTAGTCGCTGATTCAGAAATCAATCGATCTGCTCGAAGAATATCAAAGGAGTCTTGCGGCAAATTACAGTACAGAAGTTGAGAAAATGGACTTTGCGAATGCTCCCCAGGTGAACGACTCAAGATCAATCGATTCGTCAACGATACAACTGAGGGACACATCCCTGAATTCCTCAAGAAGCCGCACGTCAGCTCTAGCACTAAGTTCATCGCTGCCAACGCCATCTTCATGAAATCGAATTTCAAACAGCCGTTCAGCAAGGCTCAGACCAAGATGGCGGCGTTTCACAACGCAAGACAAGACTACTAAACAGGTGCAATGGCTACTGTATGTCTTTATTTGCTAAATACAAAATTCAGGTCAACATGATGAAAGGCACAATTTTGGTTCCTTTCTTGACGCCGAAGAGTTCCTGTTGGTCAATACCATTCGCAGAACCGGATTTGAGATGATGATCATTGTGCCACAGACTATCACGTTGGAAACCCTAAGAGATCGATTCATAGGGGGCCATTTCGCATGGTTTCAACTTGGCCAGAAAGATTTTCTTAAGATTCACGTCACAATGCCAAAATTTAAAGTGAAAGGAGACTACAGCCTGGCTACCTCTGTTGAAGAAGCTCGGAATCAAGGATATGTTCACTCAAAAGGCTGATTTTTCGGGGATTTCAAAGGCTAAATTCCACATTGACGACATCATCCATCAGTGAGCAATAAAATGATGTCATAGTGAGAGCAACGGTTGATTGCAGGCTGTTTTCGACCTGGACGAGAGAAGGTGTGAACGCCGCCGCTGCTTCCACTGTTGAAGCAGTTGGTCCCATTGATTGCAAGAAGGACTGCGAGAAGACCATCGTCGCTGACCGGCCATTTCTGTTTGCTGTGACCTATGATGACGTTCCTCTGTTTGTTGGTCAGTATTATGGCTGATTGCGACCAGTAAAGGCAGTTACTGCATATTCATATGAGAGAGACACACAACGAGAGGCTGAGATTCCACTACTACGGCACGTAAATGCGCGTTTACGTAGTTTTCCACGTTGAAATAGTTCATGTTCAATGGCAATCAGGGTTGGAAAGAACCCACTTGCATCAGAAGGTTTGCTAAGTTTGATTTCCAGCTATGGTACACAGCGCTTTGAGTCTTGGAAACAAACCTTTAACAATATGATTTGTTTTGAGATTTGAACTATCGATATTTGTCTGTCTGTTTTCAAATAGGTCGACTCAGAATGCTCGCTTTATTCAATAGTACTGACCCACAAACATAGGGATATCATTAAAGACCACAGCGTAGATGAAAGGTCGATCGGCTTTGATTTCACGCGTGCAATCAGCCATGCAGAACGCGCTGCCTTCCATGACCGTCGCAGAAGCTGCCGCAGCGGTTACTCCTTCCTCGTCCAGTTCAATGACGGCCTGAAATTGGAATGAAACACTCAATTGAGACTGCGCTAAGCTGACCTTGTGGATGAGATTGTCAATTTGGATTTTAGCCTTTGAAATTCCCTTCAAATCAGAGTCAGCACCGAACAGCTGCTTGATTCCTAGTTTCTTCAGGACCTCAGCCAGCGCAAAGACTCCTTCAGTCTTGAATTTGGGCATCGTGATTTGAAGCTCGGGAAACAGTCGCTGCTGTTCTTGCACCTTAGTGAGTTTGTGGCTCTGTTTCAAGAAATTGTCTCTGAGGCTTGCAAGAGAGCCAGATTTGGGAACAATGACGAACGAATTCGAAGCCAGGGTCCAATCCAATACCAGCATAGGCAAAGTCTTTGTTCTCGAAAAAGAAACCGGATTTGGTGTCTTTCATCATGTCAACCTGAAGAGAGCTTGCAAACAGGCGCTATAGTACTCCAATACCTGTTTTTTGGTCTTATCCTCGTTGTGGAACGCCGCTTTCTTGGTTCGAGTCTTATCAAAGCTCTGCGCAAAGTGCGATTTCATGTAGATGGCGTTGACAGCGATAAAACGCGTTTGAGGAGTGACTTGAGAGGCGGCAAGAAGCTCTGGAATCTTTCCCTCCGTTGTCGCAGAAACGAATCGATTGATCTTGGCGCGTTGCACCTGGGAACCCTTGGCAAAGTCAACTTTCTCGACTTTTGTGTTGAATTTGGCTGTCAAACTCTTTTGGTAGTCTCCGAGGATGGCAATCGATTTCTGAAGCCATTTTTGCGTGTAAAAATGGAGTTTAATCCATTTAAGATACCTCAGCATAGATTGCTAGAAGCGATTTTCACGTCTTTAGCATAATCTTTCTTCAAATTGTCGAGTTTCCCGTTGAACCAGGTGTTGATCGATGCGCTAGCGTCACCTGCAACCAGCAATCAACGGTTTTGAGTCAAACAAAATTACCTCTGAATACCGCAGTACGGATTTGCTCGCTAGTTTTGCCGTTTGCGCCAAGATTCACGGTGGCCAGCGCCATAGCGACAGAGAATGGCGAGAAAACAAGAGATTTGTTGCCGGCCTCCTTGAGGACGCCAAGCGAGAGACGGAAGAGATTGTCGGTTGCTTTTGCATTGTCCTCAGCTAACAGAATAAACCCCAGCCGAAGAGAAGCCCAGAAGGGAGAGAAGGAGTATGAGGAGCCTCATCGCCTGAAACAAGTGAACAAGTGAACAGGGAAGTGCTCGCAATCAGACGCAAATTCGTTCGCCGCAGACGTTTTTAAAGTCGAAATATTACAACCGAACGGTGATCTGAGCTGGAACGAGTCGGCGGAAAGACTGAAAATCGGTTTTTAGGCAGTGCGGAGGGAAGCTGGTTATAATTCATTCGCTTTTTTCACTGTGAGCCATGCCTCGCCAAGTGCTCCGTGCAGAACGAAATTGGATTCACCGTTTGCTAGGACTTTCTGGATCCAAAGAGGACCAGAGAGCTAATTTGCTGCTGTTCCATAACAGTGACACGTTCGTAGGTTGCAGCAAATCGAATTCTAGGTGGAAGCGGTTCTAGGTCGAATTCAGTCCAGGTTATGAATTCTTTGCGTTAATCGCTTCAAATAAGGTCGCCTATAAATCGCCTATAACAGACATTTTACTGAAAAATTTGAGCATCGATTTTCATCGACCTTTTTCATCGTGTAAAGGTATAAAAACAATTAATTATGCAAAATTATGGCATAATAGAACAAGAACATGAGATCCGCATTAGTGGGTAATCAAATCGTCTGACATTGTTGATTAAATTTTGAATTGAAATGCCAGATAGTCGACTACTTTTAGCTCAAGAACGAACACGTGACATTTACTACAGATCAAAAACAGTCACGGAACGATTGTTTTCAAAGCGATAGAAAAGAAATTTGTCGTCAAAAATCAACCGGAAGGGCAATGTCCTGCTGCTTCCGGTCGGCGAGACTCCTCCTTTTTTATGTAAACATTAAGCACCTGATTGTCTCTGATCACAATTTGAACTCAATTGGTCATTCACGTTTCCGTTCATCAAGCTTCCTGTGACTGTTCACAATCATCGAGCTAACTGAAGCAATCAGTCCAGTAAGAAATTAGACGATCCTTATCACCAGCTTTGCTCGTTAATTCTTTTCGACAGTTGAGTCATTAAGTCCCTCTGTTAGCTGATTGGTTGTGAGACAGTACTGTTGAACAAAATCAATGATTGGCAATCATAGAACAGAAAATCGACCTGATAAAAAGAGTACTGTAGTTGTTTGGCAAGGACGAAGATATTCGATTGATGTCAAAACATTTCCGATAGCGTTGTTTTTATCATCAGGTGTAAAACGGAAACTGAGCTTAATTTTCTGCGGTATTAAGTTAAGTAAAGATTCGTCAATTACACCTTATTTGTTCCTTTATTAGGCGATAATTAGTCTTCAGTTATTTCAATAACAAAGCAGTTTTTTATAGAGCAGATCCAAATGGTGCAGCATCAGAGTTGGACCAACAGGCTGAATAAGCTCACGTGACTCAGGTTAAAGAACTATCTGTTAGACAGCCTTGCCACTGTATACTCTTCATGTACAAGCAGAGAAGGCCAAGCCTTTTGTTCTGTGACATTAAATTAAATGAATATTCGTCAAATACAGCTTCATGACCAATCTCTTAAATTTGCTATACTAAGATTAAGGCCAGATGCAGAGAAATTGTACCAGAAAATGTGAAACACAGAAAGAAAAAAAATGTAAAGAAGCAGTTTTTATATCCTAAATGCAGCAGCGAAGATTTAGTCAAAGTTGGACCAGCAAGCTAAATGAGGTTACAAGATTCAGGTTAAAGAATTATCCAATGTATAAACGTATCTTCATGTACAAGCCAGATGCAGTAATTATGATAGCTGCAGCGACAAAAGCACCAACTAAACATAGAAATCTCTAGCTGTCAAGCATTAAATTTAGTTCAGACTGTTTATGCATCCTAGAAATTGCGAAAATTTAGTTAACAACGATCATCATTACAATAGTTACATGTCTAGTCCATGTTTGGCCAAGTGCTCCCTATTGAACCGAAAGACGTAGTGTTTCTTCTGAGGCTTGCACATAATGTTCGACTTGTAGTAGTGACGGAGAGATCTGCTCAGAGTGCCATAGGTCATCCGTGTTTTCGTTTTCTTGCCATTTGGTCTGGATTCCCACAATTGAGCAATTCGTTTAGCGCCGCGTTTCGCCTTAATCTTGAACTCGTAGATTGAGCGATTCGTCCAACAGATGATGTCGTTGTGCTCGTCCGACAGAAGGAGATCATAAAGGAATTTCCACAAATGGCAGTTGGGGTCTAAACTTCAATTAAATTGTCAAATAATGGTTACAAACCAACCGGAATTGTGTTGATCTGCATGGTTGTTGGGGACAGCCAAATCCCAGTCTTCCTCAGTAAAACAGTCCATCCATTGTGTCAGTTCTTGAAAGATTCCATGGACAAGATCGCCATTATCAAAGCCAACGAGGTTATTCATCTAAAAAAATCGTTGATTAATGGAAAAATCAATGGAACCAACGCTTTCCGGTGACTGAAGTTTCAGCTCCGCTCCAGTAAGGCGTGTTGCATTGTAGCTCCTAGCATTGTCATGATTATCAAACGGATATAACTCGTAGATGAAGCCGATGCAGACAGAAACATCATTAGTGGACCATTCTTCAAGTTGACGTGGCAAACCACGCGTTCGCAGAGAATATAGCAGGCAGTGAAAGCTAGAAAAACAATTGCTTGGTAATTTTGGTAATTTATCCAGTTTAGTCAAAGCTGTTGCTAAAAAACCACAACATGTTTGATTGCATGCATCTCAGGCCGAAGATCCTGACTAAATGCAATAACCATCACGCTACAAGCAGTCTAAAATTCAACTAGTTCAGTAAGCAAAGTTAGACAACTAAACTAAGCTTATTTTAGCGTTTTTTTAGTAAACTGAAAACTCAATATTCAGACATCATTGGTGTTAAACGTACAGAGCAACGCCGAATAAAGCTAGGATTGGAACAGCATTTTTGAGAAAAACATGAATACGTTTCTTAACGGCTCAATAGACCGCTGATCATCTAGCAATTCCATGACTTACAAGACTAATCGAACATCATCCTTCACGCCGTCGGTCGCCGAATGCTGCTGCTTCCGGTTATTGACGACCCGCACGGCGGCGCTGTTTTGCAGTTCATCTTCTGCAAACAATTAGCAACCGTTGAATGCGTGACCGGAATTATTAAATCGCATTATGATACCACACGTAATCGTTGCAAGTCGACTGAATGAACGGCTCAATGACCATTCTTATTGTTTGGAAGCTGTCAATTCAGAGGTCGGGAGCAACCGAACTACGTAATCGAAGCAATTCAACCGTGATTTCCGCTTGCAATCGCATTTATGACCACATTTGCAAGCAGTTTTTTTAAAATCTTAATTCGGAATCCCGTGACAACTGAACACTTCACTCCCACCGCATGTCTGAATCACGTTTATTGACGTACGGAAGTTAGTGAGAATCGTGAAACGGTAACCGGTCGACAGATAAGAGCGAAAAGACAGAAATATCACTTCTCCAAAGTACTGTAGGTCTTGGCCGGCAGCCAAGTCTAGGAGCAAATATTGTGTTGCTGAGCCAAAGTCTGTTCTGTTGTAAAATCTGGTCGTAACATACAATTTTAATAGATTTTTGTAGAACATCCTACAGACAACAATTCTGTTAACAACCCGTTATTCAAAATAAATGCTAAAACAAGCAATCTAGGTTAATATCAGATATAGCCAAATCGCTTCAGATTCTCTTCGTTGAAGTAGAACATGCAGCGAGCTCCTCCGAAATGATGCATAATCTCCATTTTGTAGTAGGAGCGGATTGAGCGTGACATGGATTGGTAGTTCATCTTCTGGAAAATTCAATTTTAGATATTAAGCATCAAACATCAAGCAAGCATCAAAGCAAAGATGAACCTGAAAATCTTACTTTTTTCGACTTGCTCACACCGTGCCATCGACACGTGTCCCACAGCTCAGAAACAGCTTTTCGATCGACAAATTTGAACACGTAGTGCTTGTAGTCGGTCCATTCGATCTTGTCCGCGTGTTTGCCAGACTGGAGCAGATTCCACAGAAATTGCCAGAGGAGAAGCTTTCTGCGCTCTAAACGAATATTTTAAAATTTATTTTCATTAAGTAAGTGTACCACGTCGAACAGTCAAAACAGGTGAGTTTGTGCCTAAACTGTCGTTATCTGAATTGCTTGGTTGATCGGGAGATTGTGGACTTGCTGAAGATTAATTTTCCATAAATGAAATCAGTGAAAAAGCCTTGAGTTACCTGATTCGTAACCGCTGCTGTTTGGTGAGCTTAGATGAGTTTCGAGTAGCGTTGTCGAGTGCTGCGATCGAACATTTCCTGTTGAAAAAAGTCGCTCTACTGTTCTTAGTGTATCAAACATGATGGGACCATGCTCATTTCCCCAGAGCAACGAAAACAGAGCCATTAGCTGAAACGGAGATTTTCAGTTAAAAATTAATCAAATACAGACTGAAATTAAACTTTTAATTACCTCATTTTCAGTGTGCAGTTTGATCTGCCGTCCATTCAAATTAGCTGGATTTGCGTTGCATGAACTGACCGGCAAACGAAGAGCATCGATGGCAAAATTCAGGAACTGGGAGACGTCCGAACAAGTCCAGTTTGCGAGATCGGTGGGTACTTGAGCAAAGTGTAGCTTTCTTGCTATCTCCATCGATCTGAAACGTGAATTTTTAGAGCCAAAATGATTGTTTTACAAGTATTACTATCTCCAGTCTTGGACCTATAAGCCGTAATCCTGTTGTTTTGTAAACCAAATCAGTTACCGGGGATTAGCGAGGAAAACAAGAAGATTTAGTGTCAAAATAAGAGTTTCAATTTATGTTTTAGATTGTAAAATAACTAGAAGATAAACAGAAAAGTCCCTTTTACCAAAACCACAATTACAGTGTATATAAGTGTGCAGTTTTGGCCCTCATATTCGCTCTAAATAAAGGTCGTCAATCACGTTTTTCCACGACCAAATCAATCAAGCGAGATTGATTCTTTAAGTTTAAGGTCATCGTCTCTTGAACTACAACACTAAGCACTTTAATCTAACCTCAGCTATGAAAACATTGATAGGCACTTTGCCCAACTTACGGATTTTCAATCGTCTCCACCTCTAACGCAGCCATCATCGCTATGCAGCCACACAAGATGACGTCTCTCCGCTTCAAGACTGAACGATCATTCAAAAACGATTGAATCTGCAACGAAACGACATAATTAATTCAGTTTGCCGCCGCACACGCGCTCCTTCGCTCTGCACAGCGAGCGCGCACACACACGAAGGCACAATCAAAGGAGTATGCAAATCAGCTCCGGCGCACTTTCGTGCAAACGGACGGCGTTGAGCGATTACTAATATAAACCCGCAAAGGCAACACCTCACAGAGCAACAGCTCATCGTTGACGTTTTCACTTCACGAGCTGACTGTTCCTAAGCTGCTCTCGTTTTGGGGCGAAAATAGTAAACCGCGAGCACTCTTCTTATCATATCGATTTCTTTTGCGTTGTGAGCTAGCGGAGCACCTACATCGGAATGATTATTAATTTTTACCAAATGAAGTCATTTAACAGAGCCTGAAAATGGCCAAATAGCTCAAGCTGACCAGATTCCAATATACTACACTCAAGAGGACACGTCCAATCATATGGTAATGGTTTGTTTGTTAGCAAAGTTGCTGATCTCGCAGAATGAACCGTCATGATAACGTTCATGGTGAGTTTCAGTGCGATTTTTAATTCCAAAAAATCACTTATTCTACTGTAGCGCTACTTTTTTGTCTACTGTACCCGATCTATGGGAAAACGGCCAATATCAGTGGTGATTGAGTGAATCACTTAAAGACTTAAAAAACGGCTGATAACAAGCGAACCAATGCTCGTGCGGCATCAACAGGCTGGCTGAAGGGTGGGCATTTGTGTGAAACCAAGCTAGTCATTGGCACCTGATAGTTGAAGTGAATAATCACCGGAAACACGAGAATCACAATGAACCAGAATACGAACCACTGATCACTATCGGCGGCGCCATTGCGGTGACTTATCAGTTTTCGGTTTATCGTTGACGTGAAGGAGAAAGCGAGCGGCGAGCGAAATATTGCGAAGGGGTTTGGAAATGGACGAGGGGAATGGGGAGTTCGGAATAAGCGTCTGGTTTGAAGGCTTCAAATACAACCGCTAACACTGTATGCAGATGAGGTAAAAGTTGATTTTTCAAACGGTTTATATGAAAATCTAGTTAATTTGACAACCAAAACGGGCGTAGAATTTGTTGTGTAGCGCGCGATGAATCTTAATGATTATTGAAGGGAAGACGAGCACTGATTTGAGCACATTCACAAATCATCACTTGTTTAGTTGGCTAAAGGTGCTAGCGAACAAAAATCGATTTTTTAGTTAAATCATAACAAATCCAAAGTGTTACCCAGCGGAGAATAACGTTAAAATACGCGTTGCCGTTTGACACAACACACAGCTCTGTAAAGCAGTCTGATCAGCGCGGTGCCGAAGAGAGTAAAAGCCAAAAGGAGGGAAGAGACGGCGATTCTGTCTGCGATCACTCGTTGTCCCCTCAAACGCTTCCCTCCTGTCTCTGTGGCTCCTCGCATGGTTTTGCGGCGACGGTCGCGATGTTTTCGATCAAATACGTCCCTTAAACAGTCTAACTTGTCTTAGATAACTGATTGCGCTCGCAATGGACAAACTAAATAGCTCTAGTCATGACTTCCAGTAACATCGTCATCTTCTTGTTGATTTTCTCGCGCCTTCCAAAACGAGTAAAGCACAGCTCAGCAACGCAGTCTGATCGCACTGAAAAGAGTAAAAGCCAAAAGGAGGGAAGAGACGGTGTCTCCGATCGCTCGTTGTCCCCCACTGTAATCAGCTTGACTAGCGGTTTTTTCTTTTGTAACCAAGCTCAGCTCGCCGTCTGTGTGATCAACGGCTAAGATTGCGCGACACATGTTGTAAAGGAGTTGGCACCAAAACGAGGGAAGAGACGGCACAGCTGTCTGCGATCACTCGTTATTCACTCTTCTCTCCTGGCACTGTGGCTCCTTATGTGTCTTTGCGGCGATGGTCGCTTTGTTTTCTCTCAACGCGGCAAATACGTCCCTTAAACATTCTTTTAACTGTTCTTTTCGAACTGTTTGAATAACTGTTCGAACATATATTGCGCCTCAAATGGTCAAAACGAGTAACTCTAATTGGCCATTACTTTCCATTTTACAGTAACAGCGTCATCCTCTTGACTTGATCGCGCACTTCATAGTAACAAAAACAACAATTCTTGCTGTGCGCTCCTTCGCAATGGCTTCAAAAACCACATTTACATCAGTTTTGCTCAGTCTTAACAAGTTACTGATTCTGAGATCCCTCAGCGAAGAAAAAGATTTGACCTTCTATTTGAAAATAACCGTTGCGCGGCGTTGAAGAGAGTTGAAGCCAAAAGGAGGGTAGAGACGACAAATCTGTCGGCGATCTCTCGTTGTTGCCTCAAACGCTTCCCTCTTCTTATTTTGCGTCCTCATATGACTTGGCGGCGACTGTCACGTTGTTTTCGATCAGCGCGTTGAAAATACGCGTTGCCTTCTGACACAACAAACAGCTCTGTAAAGCAGTCTGATCAGCGTCGCGCTGGAGAGAGTAAAAGCCAAAAGGAAGGAAGAGAAGCCGATTCTGTCTGCGATCACTCGTTGTCTCCTCAAACGCTTCTTTTGCAACCTCGCCGTCTGTGTGATCAACGGCTAAGATTGCGCGACACATGTTGTAGAGGAGTTGGCACCAAAACGAGGGAACAGCTGTCTGCGATCACTCGTTGTTCACTCTTCTTTCCTGTCATTGGCTCCTCATATGTCTTTGCGGCGACGGGCGCGTTCCTTTCATGATCAGCGCGTCAAATACGTACTTAAGCAGGCTTATTTCTATTAGATAACTGATCGAGCATGGATTGCGCTCCCATATCGTCAAAACAAATACTAATTGATTGTGGTTTTCCATTTAACAGTAAAAGTGTCATCATTGACAACTACGTGTAAGTGTTAGCGTGTATATGCGACAATATCGATCGATTTAGATTCGACTTACAATTCAACAACAAGTGCTCGATTCAATCTTTGAACCTAAAACACAATTATCAAACATGGTTTCGTTATGTCCATTGGTTCAACTCCCAAACTTCCTCTATTCGAGAACAGGTAAGCCGTTATTTTAATGTTAATATACATTGATCTTCAGTGCTGGTTCTACACGGAAAACAAAAATATCAAAATATGTTGCAAAGTGGTCAATGAGTTTATGAGATTTAACCTCAATTTTAATTTCCATTCGCAACAAGTTATATGTAGTCTAGAAGCAAAGGAAACAATACCGGATGAGTACGGGTTTAATTTAAACTAATTCGAATACATCGCAGAGGTTTTTTAAGAGTTTTTACTTTAACATTTACAAAGTTTGCTAACAATTTAATTGGTCATCCACCTTGCAAACGTTTTTCGTTCTATCGACCCGGTGAAAGGAAACTGATTCAGTTGCAGCTCCCGACAAAGCGAGAATCGATTTGTAAGTAAACTGAATTTAACGTAAATTTATCGTTCTTCTTTTAGCTTCGATTGAGTTTTTTGCTGCATTTATCGATGAACAAAACAACAAATATTGCTACATTGATGACGACTGCTCCTATGTAGTCACTGCAAGCTTAACGACTGAAAACCACATTGAAACTCACAAACTAAGGCGAAAGTCGCCCGTTATTTGGAGCGGCGAACGCCCCGTTGCACACGTTTTTGGACATATTGTCATTATAACTGCTGGAACGAGTCGCATTTTTTGTCTGGACACAAGGTCTTTAAGACTAAGATGCGGCTGCTTAACATATTCATTTTCAGAAAATGGATTTTTCTTGACATTACCCAGCGAATAGTTGGGTCCGACGGCTGCTGTGCTGTATTGAGTAATGGCAGCTTTTTATACGTTGTGGGGGGTAATGTTATCCACGAAAGTTATCGTAGAAATGTGTTTGTATTCGACATACCAAACATTGACTGGACACCTTTGCAAAACGAAGTTCTTGCTTCCCTCAACATTCCTCAGGTAATGAATAAACTGTTGCAAAGTATAATTAACCGATTGTTTCAGCAAGTCGTTCCAAAGAAAGAACACATTTGTCCAGTCTGCTTGGTAGATTACAAAATTCCAAAAATTTTGACCGCTTGCGGTCACACAATCTGTGAAAACTGCGAGAAGAAAATCACTCCCAACGCTAATTACCAGGGTCATAAAATTCTCAACTGTCCTATTTGCCGAGCTCAAACAAAGCTATTTGGAGGAGTAACGCTGCCGACTAATTGGCTTGTCAAGGAGCTTCTATGCAATGATTTTTAAAACGATTAAAGGCAAGTGATTCGCATATGACAAATTTATTTTAAGAAATGTTTCAGGCAATTGGTACCAAGACGAGTTCCGAAGAGCGGTTTTGCTTAGAAATGTGCATCAAATAGTAACCTGTGGATAATGTGCTGTTTACATGATTAATGTTGTGTTTTGTTTATTAAAGTGTGTGTTTACATGTGGCGTTGGTTAATTGGTTTTTCTAAATCCGACCGCAAAACGCTGTTGATTCGACCGCGTATTAGACGGTTGAGTTGATTGTTTTCAAGATTAGTTTGCATTTTTGAGCGGTACAAACAGCCTAAGCCTAACAGTGATTGTAAGCTACCTTTAATATTGAACTTTGAATATTCAACTTGCACGCGCACAACATGCAAACACATCACGGCGGTTTTCGTATTTGCACTTAACAGCTCAACAGCGCACTTTCTTTCAAATTTTCATAATTTCCATTTCATTTCACTTTGGTCCGTTGCTTAACTTTGCTTCTTGCTAACAAACAAACGCTTCGTCGCAAATGAGACATCGGACATCTATCCTCATTGCAACGTTTCAAAATCGTGCGCGCGGTGGCTCATCTTCGGCTGGTGTCATAAAAAAATTCCAGAAAATAACTGATTTTTACGATAGTTTAAGAGGCCTTAAACGGCTGCTCCAACACATGCTAGGCTACAAGTTGCAAACTGAAGCCAAACTTTATGAACATTAAGGACACAACAATGATCACACATTCACTCAAAACACAGTCTTAACACTTTAACACAATCAAACAAAGCATTAAATTTGCTTATGGAAATCAATGACATAAAAGTTGTTCCAAAAATCTAACACAGTGACCTTAATCCCATCTTCTCGTTGCCAAGCAAACCCTCGCCGTTCGGACTTCTGAAGCTCTTTCCTTACGCTACCCAGCGCATCAAATGGAAACGAGAAACAGAACATAATGCGCAGGTCTGACTGGAATGGCTTTGTCAAAGGTTTCTCAAAAAGCAGCTTTTCCATGAATTCCAGGTCAAATCTCGAATTGGTCACTTCAAAATTCAAGCTATCAAAAGATCCATTAAATGCGTATTCTCCAATTGCAGCAGTTAACTCATCCGAAACATGGGATTGTTTAAAAGCTAAATACTTTAAGACACGAGATCCAAGCTGTGCAATAACGAAATCTTCTGTGTGTTTGCCGCGAATTTCAATTCTTACAAAAGAGCCGTTACTGAATTGCATCAGTAGCGGTTGAAACTCGGGTTGCGAAATCAGGTTCTCTCCTAAGTCAGTCAAAACAAAATAAGATGAATTAGTATAAGGGACGCAAAAAGTCACAATTTCTTTGATCTCTGCAATCGTTGCCTGATTAGATAGAGCTGCCTGATTTGATGGACAATAAAATTGTATTCTTACAATTCGAACGTATTTGAGATCCAATTTTTGCAGTTCTTCAAACTTGAGCTTTTGTCGATTATTTCTCCACAGTTCGTACATCCATGCTCCGTCTTGGAATCCGACGCGAAGCGCAATTTCGGAGCGCTTTTTTGTATGTTCACTGAAAGCGCCGTTCCAAATCGTGCTGGCAAAAACGTCCACGTAGTTGCCAACGTTCGGGAATTGAGCGGCGACAGCGTCGCAGAAGGCGTACGGCACGGCGTCCATTAAAATTAGTAATGATGAGTTTGAGCGGGAAACAGAGCTTAAATAGAGAATAGAGAGTGTGGTGTGAATTGTAACAGCTGATTTTGGGTCTTACAACGACAACAAATCTATGTACAAAACTCACAGTTGATTGTGATTATTGAAAATGATGGAGTTGTTCTCAACATTTGGCACCGTCTCGGACCGGAAAAGCTGAAATCCACGTTTACTAATCCAAATTACTAACAACTATTAACATTGACGAAACACGACGAGTAACAAACAATAGTTCACCGCGAGGCGAATGTCACTTGTTGCTGACAGACAACACCCTAGGGCAGACACACAACAGTCTGAGGCACTGAGCGGCGCTGCTTTGAGAAAACGGTGGAGTCATCGCTTAGTTATTTGCCGTCTTTTTCCTCCTATTACCTCCTACTCTCTTCACCACGTGCCGCGCAATCTTTGGCGCTGATCTAACAGGGAGCGAGTCGCGTTTGTCACTAGTGGAATTGTTGTCCTGCAAAGTGCAGTCAACAGAACGCCTGCTCACGAAACAACACTAGATTTGAATTTGAGTCGGCGCCGTTTTGTGGTTCCGCGTGGTGGGACCAAAATTCCCGAAATTCCGTTTTTCTTGGAAATGAGCGATTTGTATGGAAAGAAATTTACTGTCCTGATTCCGCAGAGAAGAATAAATCCGTAGATTCTGCGCAAAGAAAAATCACATTCAATTTTTGACCAAAATAGACTGATTTCGGAGCTTTTTCGAAGAACTCATAATTTCGCTGCTCAGCTCTCACCAATTGCGTGTGATGACGAGTTGATTAAGCGCTAAATCGCTTCAAAATCACTAACATTTTGGAACCACAAAACGGATTTATTCTTCTCTGCGGAATCAGGACAGTAAATTTCTTTCCATACAAATCGCTCATTTCCAAGAAAAACGGAATTTCGGGAATTTTGGTCCCACCACGCGGAACCACAAAACGTCGCCGACTCAAATTCAAATCTAGTGTTGTTTCGTGAGCAGGCGTTCTGTTGACTGCACTTTGCAGGACAACAATTCCACTAGTGACAAACGCGACTCGCTCCCTGTTAGATCAGCGCCAAAGATTGCGCGGCACGTGGTGCAGAGAGTTGGAGGTAATAGGAGGGAAGAGACGGCAAATCACTAAGCGATGACTCCACCGTTTTCTCAAAGCAGCGCCGCTCAATGCCTCAGACTGTTGTGTGTCACAAACAACCGACAATCGCCACGCGCTGAGCTACTTTCTGTTACTCGTTGTGCTCATGCTGTCAATGTTAATAATTGCTTAAAGTGTGTTTTCAGCGTGGATTTCAGCTTTTTCGGTCCGAGACGGTGCCAAATGTTGAGAAGAACTCCATCATTTACAACAAACACCGTCAATTGTGAGTTTCTCTAAGTTGAATGCCCTAAAAGACAGCCCAGGCCTTATACATAAATTTTTGTCGTTGTAAGACCCAAAATCAGCTGTTATAATTCACACCTCACTCTCTATTCTCTATTTAAGCTCTGTTTCCCGCTCAAACTCATCATTACTAATTTTAATGGACGCCGTGCCGTACGCCTTCTGCGACGCTGTCGCCGCTCAATTCTCGAACATTTGGCGTTATGAGAACAAGTTTGCGAGCTCAATCTGGAACGGCGCATTCAACGAGAACATCCAGAAGCGCACAGAGATGCAGCTATCGATCAGCTGCATCGATCGAGTATGGACATACGAGATTCTGAAAAATCTGCAGCATTCGCTAACGTTCCAAGAACTCCAAGACATGAATCCCAAGTATCTCAGATTCTCGAAAATTCGAATTGCGTGCGAAACAAATCAAAATCCGACTTCATTCGAAGAGATCAAGGAAATGGTCAAGTTCTCACTTCCGTGCGTTAATTCGACTCAATTGAATGTCGATACAACCAACGCCTTCTCACAATATGAGCTCGGGTATCTCCTTCGGCTGTACCGAGAATCCTCATTTGGGAACATCTACAGTGAAAGCAAGAAAACGGACCAATTTCTGATTACTCAGCTTCAGTCGCCTGTTCTCAAGAACCTCACTATTGTGTCGTCAGCTGTGTCTGCGGAGCTAAACGCTGCAGTCCAAAGTTTCATCCTAAATGGAAACTATGAATTTCTTCATTATGCCGTCAGAAATCCGAAATTTGACTTGAAATTCCTAGAAAGACTGTTTGCAAGGCCTCTTCAGAAGCCATCCACACCGTCAATACTCGTCTTGCTATATTTCTCTTTTGAATTTAGTGCTTTGAAAAATTTCAAAAAAGAGCTTCTCGTCAGGGAAGAACGATCCGGCTTTATTTGGAAACGAGAAGATGGCACAAAGATCACAATGACTGAATCCTGCGGACATCAGTACCATATTCATTTTATTTGTGATGTAAATGCCAAGGTTTAACTCTAATTATTGCAACTGATGTATTTCAACTAAGCGAGTTGAGTTTAGGATTGTCAAATTAAGTCTGCTGCAAATAAAACGTTACTGGAGTCGTTTGAGACGTCACTCAGTAAATACAAAACAAAAGAGACGTCACCGGACGTCAAACTCAGACACTGCACACAACAGACAAACGCACTGCCAATGAGCCACTGCTCGTTTAATTTGGAAATTTTGAAATGAAGGGCATGTCAGATGTCTCCCTTTTCGAGGAAGGAGTTGTTTGTTGGTTAAAAACAATGTTAGCCAGCCTTGCAAGTGTAATAAACTTGAATTATATTTGCTTTTTGACTCGCGTTTGTTTTGACTAGCACTACATTCAAAAGTGTATTTAGCATAGCCATTCAATTCTGGTTAGACATTTCAGTAGCAGACATTTCAATTTTACTTTGGCAGAACACGTGTTTCAGAGAGGTTGTAAGGAGATACGTGCCAGGTCACATTTTGCAATAAATCGCTTTTTGACGGCAAAAATAGAAATGATAAACAAAACCTGGAAGAGTAAAGAATTAGAGATTCCTCCGGTGGCTCTAAGGTGGGTTTCCTTTGATGTGTGTTGGATACCCGAGAGTGGAGAGTCAAGCGACTTTATTGGATGCTCGCTCGAGGTCCAAAGGTCCCGAGTGATGATAACACGCGCTTATTTATCAGCTCACAGGGGGCGCGGCGCGTCTGTTTGCTTTACAACATGGGAGGCGTGGAGGTTAAACTCCACCACAGAAGTTTAAAAATAGTCTTAAGAACTGGCACAGAATTAACATTTAAAGCCACAATTAATCAACAAGCAGTTACCATTTACAATCCCAGCACATTAAATTTAATATGACACTGGTCCCGCATGGAACAGTTCACTTCAACCATAACGCCATCATTTCGTAGCCAACACAACGCAAAATTTTCCGTCTCGATCTGAAGTTCGGACCTTAAGTTTTCCAAATTGTCATTTGAAAACATCAGATAAGACTGAACTCGTATGCTCTTCGACTTGAATTGCCTATCGAATGATCCTTCAAAAGCAGCTGCTCCATTAAGTCTTGTTCAAAGTTCCAGTTTATCACTTTCAGGTTCAAGCGTTCGAACGTTCCTTTATACACGAGTTCTCGAATAGCAGCGTCAGACACCGTGGATTTTGAAAGAGTGAGGCCTTGCAGAAGAGGAGATTCGAGATGGGCAGCCAGCAGCTCGTCTGCGCAAGGGCTATCAGTTTCAATGCTCACAAAGGAAGCGGTTCTGTAGTGCAGCAGCAGAGATTGAAGATCATCTTGCGGAGTGTTCTGTTCTATCTTCAAGTTAAAATCGGTCAAATTGATAAAAGGAAGCGAGAATTTGACGAGCTCGTTGATTTCCTCAAATGACACCTGAATTCCGCCTTCAAAATTAGGACAGGACGAAAAGCGAATATGAGAGAATCGAACGTATTTAGAGTCCAATTTTTGCAGCTCCTCGATAGTTAGACCATCTTGGCCATTTTGCAGCAGATGGTACGCCCATCCACCGTATCTGAAATTGATTGAAAAGAAAATATCCGAGCGTCTTTCGACGTTATCTCGAATTGCGGCGTTCCAAATCTTGCTGGCAAAGACGTCTTGGTACCTGCGAACTTCCGTGAATTGGGCGGCGACCGAGTCGCAAAACGCATACGGGACGGCGTTCATTAAGATCGAAAATGGTTAGCGTTGAGCGCGAAAGTTAGCTTAAAAATTGGATTGCGGTGTGAATCACACCTCACACGCATGGGTCCCGCAGCGACAGAACAACGCCACAATGAGGAACAGAGACTCACACATTACAAGTTGAATTGCGTATTGCTGATCAAACGCTTGAGATTTTGAGTACCATTAAATTGGCTTTTGTTGAAGACAAGCATTTCACTGATAGGCAATGGTTGCAAAAACATAAAGGTGTGGATACTCCACAAAAATCGTAATTTTCAGTTGATATTTACTCAGAATTAGCAGCGCCTCTCGGTGAATAATTATGATACAAAACATTGTTGCAAAATACGAAATTATATGAATTGAATAAACAAAAATTGAAAAAAAAACTTCTAGACACATAAACACCGCAGTAAATAGACGCATCAATGACGTTCTATCAACAACAAAAATCGTTATTGTTTTGATCAAAAATTTTCATTTAAATCTTTTCCTTTTAAACTTTTCAAGCCATGGAGAATGCGCTAATAGAACATTAAAGCCCTTACAACAAACCACTTTAAACGACAACGGTTACAATAACACACAGCCGAGGGAGCCGAGGACAAAAAATGATTTTTTAGTTAATAATTACTCAGTCAAGAATCAACGAACATGTAATTAAAAATGGTCCACAACACCATTGCAGATAACGATTTCAAAAATTGGAATTATGATTAAATAAAAACTGCAACGGCTATGGTTAAGAAATGTGTATGTGTGCATTAACGAACGTTCAAGGATCGATAATTGTGGTTGCAATGCCTGAATGAAATGCCACGCCGTTAGTGTTAAATGAAGGTGATTGCAGCTTGAAACAACAGTTACAATGTATTTAAAATTACTACTTACAACTAAAATAATCTAAGTAAACGAACTTAATCCAACAATTGCCGCGTCACAAATTGACTGTGCCGTACCAAAATTGCTCCAAAAGATTAAAAAAGATCATTGGACATTTTCCCAAAACCAAAAATGAAAATTACAATGTATTTAAAATTTGCAATTGAGCATTTACAACTAAAATAATCAAAGTAAACGAAGTTAATTCAAAAATTAAAATTTGTACAATTTGTAATTGACGTACCGGATCAAACATTGACCGTACCAAACCAAATGACGTACCAAAAATGCCATAATATTTACAAAAATTTGGACATTTCGCTAACCACATCAGCGCCATAGTTTATTCTGTAACCACAACGTCACGAACAAAATTAGTTATCGCTTTCAGATTTAAACATTTCCATTTAAAACGTTTCAAGCCATGGAGAATTGTTGTCATAGTTACAATGACCGAAATGAGGCGGAAACAAACTGCAGCCACTATTCCTCACAGTTGTGAAAATGTTGTGAAGTCAAAAGAAATCATTCAAATCTGCAAAAAAAATTGATCATCTAAGAATGTATGAATACGCAACAACATGATCACGGATTGCTATGAGTAGTTATTGATGATTTAAGTTTTCCCTCGTATTTTGTGCAAATAAAAAACATTACGATTTATCGAAAATGAATAATCGACGACCCTGGAAACGCTTGAGAACACTGCCAAAACACGAAAAACTTCTTTAAAATCCTTGTTTAATAATTCAAAAATAAGCGTTACAATTTATTTTAAATTGGGCATTTACAATTATTACTCACTGCTAAAAGTAAGAATGCCCCGCATAACAAAATTTGAAGAAAAAAGAACGTATGAATAAGGTTGTTATTTCAGTTTCCTCGCGTATTTTGTGATCCAAATTGAATAATCGATGCCCTGGGAAACGCCTGCGAACATCGCTAAAACACGTGTAACTGCGAAAACAAACAAGGCACCACAGCGCAAAAATTCAAAAACAAATTTCTTTAAAATCGTTGTTACCGTCATTGTTCAATAATTCACTGATCGATTGGAACGAATGTGAGTGACACACCCACAATAATATTAATTACCTGAAATATAACAAAAGTCTGCGCGCCATCATCGATTGAGAACAATTCTCCTCCATTTTAAAATGCTGACTTAACAAATTTGTTTTGATCTGCGCAATTTCCCTTAAAAATATCACGAGACGATGTGGCTGTCGAAAACCATAACAAAGTTTGGTTTTTCGACTTGTTCCCTTATTTCCCACAGAACTTGATAGCTCTGTTAGCATCTAGTTTAAACGTTGTACTTGAGTATTACGAAAGTGGCACATGCCATCAAAAAATTTAAATTGTTTATTTGTTTACAGTGTTTTCTAAAATGTGACCTTAAAAGTCCGCTGCATTAAAAAAATGATACCAAGCCAAAAATGAAAATCAAGATTTCGAGTCAATCCTTTCTGTCCCTACCATCTTTTTATACTGTTTTATTAAATAATGTTTTATTAGATAACTTACCGATAGAGTATGATAGCAGACAAATCATGATAAGCTAGCGTTTGTTTAGCATGAGACCTGACCACAGCCGCCAAAAATATTGGAAATTTTTCATTTTTCACATGATAGAGTGAGTACGGTTAAATTAAAACAGTACTTGATAACCAAATTAACCTAAAAACAAAATGAAACTGCAATGTTTGTCCAAAATTAAATCCTGTTTGCAGGCGGAAGCCTTTAAAACAAAATTTAAAAAATATTATTTATTCTCGTTGATTGCGGTGTTTGGAGTATCATCGTCTGTCGTCTGGCGAGGCCATCAAAAAAACCATCAACGCATTATGTTCTTGATATAATACTGCGGAATATTTTTCAAGACAA